>JAWQFJ010020569.1:22500-25887 GCA_034096865.1 Theodoxus fluviatilis | reverse complement strand
GTGTGTGTGCATGTGTGTGTGCGTGTGTGTGTGTGTGTGCGTGTGTGTGTGTGTGTGTGCGTGCGTGTGTGTGTGTGCGTGCGTGTGTGTATGTGTGCGTATGTGTGTGCGTGTGTGTTCGTGTGTGTGTGTGTTTGTGTGTGTATGTGTGTGTTTGTGCGTGCGTGCGTGTTTGTTCGTGTGTGTGCGTGTGTGTGTAGTGTGTGCGCGTGTGTATGTGTAGGCCTATGTGCGCGCGCGAGTACGTGTGTGTGTCTTTCTGTGATTATGTCTGTGTATTCGTGAGCAGTCTGCCTGTTTTCGTCCATCTACATGTATAGCTGATTGCTCTTCAAGTGGTTTTCGCTGTTGCTCTTTGGCTGTCATGGTCTGTGTTGTCCTAACTCGCTATGAATGTTATTTGTACATCCTCAGGGCTGCCTGGCCGTTTGTCTACTTGCCACCATGCGTTCCATTCAGCATTTCGTTGTTGTTAACTCCAGACTGTCATCGCATGTGCTCCACTAAGTGCTAAACGCCTATGGCGTTGCGCGTCCTTCACTCTGCAGCGGCTGTGAGCCTTAGTCGTCCTCATGGCTGGTGTGATATTATGCCCCAGTCTGCAGTTCTCTCCATCCCGTGCATAAAGTGACCATTCCCCCAGCAGTGTGGACTGAAATGGAAATGTACAACCACGCTGCTACACGGTTCGCCCTTGTCTCGACTCTTGCCTCACGGATGTCCCCGAGTCCAGGACGTGCACAACATGACAGAAGGAGAGTCGGCTCGTTTTACTCTGGCTAATGAGACAATCCATTGGCTGTATGTTTGTTAATATTTCCTCTGATGCATCTCGAGATTGTTGCCTTGATAAATAGCAGTTGCAAAATGAGTAGCATCAAAGGAACATGAACTTGATCGCCTTGGTTGAATAACTAATAATTATATATGTGTGAGAGCCCAGTTATTTCGTGTGATAAAGAATCAACAAGAGTTTTCCCCTACATTAATCGCTCACTGACTTATTTCTGAACAAGGGAAAAAAGAGGGTGGAAAGGAGAAAACACTCCAGTAGTGGCGCACCTAGGAGGACATGTCTGTCAAGTTGATTATCTCCCTTTGCAATGATGGCGGCTACCCTGCCCACGCCATCTCCCGTCTCCCTGGCGACCGAAATTCACGGATATCCTGAAGTGTTGGGATTTAATCAGGGATGCCAGAAATTGAATTACGACCGCTCTTATTGAGCTACCTGCATAAGGGCATTTCGGCAATGGACGCAGACGCGCCGCAAATGACGAGGGTGGCTGGCGGGGTGGGTGAGTGTATTTTTTTTTACGACCCGGACTCTGTAATGAGACCAGACGATGGAGTGACAGCGTTCCCTCAACCGCCACTGCACATGCGCCCAGCACGGATCGTCTCTGAAGTTAATTTTACAGACTAATTTTCAATCATCGATCCGAGCGGCAATGTTCATGCGGGGAGTGGGGTGGTGGTAGGGTAGGCGGTGTGGGTGGGTGGGCGGTGGGTGTGGGTGGGTGGGAGCTATTAATCAGGATCAGTCAATTACGAAAGCAAAAGCAGTGATTAGTTTATGCCACTCCTGTCCAGTTTTGCAGAAACCTGTCGTCTGCATTCTTTCAACAACAAATAATGGGTTTGGTGCAGTGTCACTAGACACTGATGCTAGAACTAAGAGTTTTCTTTTCAAAATTAGTGTGTCCTCCGCCGTGTCTGCGGCCACGTTCCGCTTTAAGTCGTTGTAACCATTTCACCAAAGATAACCAGTTATACTACGTACTAATTCACCTTCTTTGCAGATGAATATTCTGATGAACTCGTTGGTCCGAACATTCCATTTTCACTTCAGCTTCAAAAAGGAAGGCAAGAAAATACATAAGATTGTGGGGAGGGAGGGAGGGAGGGAGGGAGAGAGGGAGATATGGAGGGAGGGAGGGAGGGAGAGAGAGAGAGAGAGAGAGAGAGAGAGAGAGAGAGAGAGAGAGAGAGAGAGAGAGAGAGAGAGAAGGGAGTAGACAGTGAAAAAGGCAGACAGAGATGACAGAGGCGACAGACTGACAAACACACAGACAGACAGACAGACAGACAGACAGACAGACAGACTGACAGAGACAGACAGACAGACAGACAGACAGACAGACAGACAGACAGACAGACAGACAGACAGACAGACAGACAGACAGACAAAGACTAGACATTACAGATTCTGTCGCACAGTAACCTCAAAGACATTATTTAGTAACACACTGTCAGCTATACAGCGTCCCCGACATTTTGCGAAAATCCTTTTCATGGAGCACTACTGTACTTGAACATCGTTGCTCAAAACCAACGTTCTCCCAACCGCCCAGATTCCATTTGCTTCGCGGCCACACAACTCCTTCAGCCAGCTGGAATCGATGCGGGACTGAGTTGTTGATGGACGCACCCATGTGACTTCTATCCAGAGACGAATGCACATACAAGTAGGGGACTTCTGCCTTCTGCTGGTTACTTGTCTGTTCCAGAAGGAATGGCTTCTCCTTCTCCAGATCCCTCTCCTCTTGGCGAAAGTGGGTGCTACCTTGAGGAACTGAACGGACACTTCCCGGGACGGGGAGAAACTTGAAGGAAATTTTTTCCCCGTCGTTGAGCCTCATTTCCATGTTGATGGACCAGTAGTCCCCGCACTTTTATCTTCCGATCCAAAGGCCCGCCGTGATGTGGAGAACCTTGGCGCTCCGCCCTCTGACTCGCAATTTCATGGCGTTTGGCTGCGCTGCAAAACAGTCAGTCCGTCGAATGTGCTTTGTCTTGTTTCGGACTGGATGGCGTTTTAGATTGGAAAACCCGACAAAAATAAACACCTTGCGTCATTCTCACCAGAGACGAGACTCTTGGCTTGCCCTTGGATGGTGGCACGTGGCCATCAGGGGAGGCAACTGCGATTTTTATAACGCGCCCTGGTCCAGATAGCTGCATGAAAGTGTCAGGAAGTGCTGCCGCAAGAGAGACACCACGCTGTTTCGTGCCAGATGACCGCGACCACAAGGCCGTCCTAATAGTCCTCCGCGGAGTAGAACTTTGAGTGTCCCACTCTTATGGCTTACGGGGCTGAACGCCATCGTGGTCTGTTTAGGTGCAGTTACATATGCAATCTGTGTTTTGTCTCCATCTACATGCACATGCCTTCATAGTGTTACCCGTCTCTCACACGTGTGTGTGTGTGTGTGTGTGTGTGTGTGTCTGTGTGTGTGCGTGCGTGCATGCGTGTGTGTGTGTGTTTGTGCGTGCGCGCGCACGTACCTGCGCATGCATGGGAGTGTCCGAATGTGAACGCATAATTATGCTTAGTATTTCCTCCAGGGTATGCAAACTTTCGCTAGTAACATTTGCGTTACCATC
>JAWQFJ010020569.1:15000-20000 GCA_034096865.1 Theodoxus fluviatilis | reverse complement strand
AGGAGAAACGTTTCTGAATTCAACGGATTTTACTAATTTATAATTTATCAGTGTAAAGAAAATGGTCTAATCAATTGTATCTAAGATTATCAGCCAGCCAGCCTATAATTGAAAGGTGACACCTATCTGGTTAGGATCCAGTAACACCCACGGCGTCCAGATGGTACTGTCCGTTGACGCCCGTTATCCAATAGTTCTCTCCATTTACGAGGGGTGGGCCTGGTTTCAAACACATCTGGATCGTTGAGGATGACGGTAGTATTAGCAGGTCACGCTCCCACCACAGAGAAGTGAGAACGGCATCTGGGTCCAAAACTGTAGAGGTACAGGGCACATGTATGGTAGTTCACTAAACAGATGGGGACATCTTTCTTCCCTGGAGAACAAACCGTTCGACTTCTCGACAGAACCATCACTGGGGCTCACACATTCCGTTCATGGATCTGAGATTCTCTCTCTCTCTCATCTCTTCACGTAATCATCACTGGGGCTCAGACATTCCGTCCTTGGATCTGAGATTCTCTCTCTCTCTGTCCCCGCAGAATATACACGCCCGGTCTCTTCCGTGTTGGAATCAATTCTCCCCTCCACTCCTGATGACGTCGCATTCTCCTTCAAAATGACGTCGTCCGCCAGATGACGGAATCCATCCACTATTGCGGGAAAATATTCAATCCGCACCAAGCATGGCTGATTCTATCCTTACTACTGTTAATTGAGGCCGGCTGGCTCTCACATATTCTCCCATGAACTGTCCCAATTAACATCAAAATATCTCCACTCGTGACAACACACACACACACACACACACACACACACACACACACACACATAGACACACACACACACACATAGACACACACACACACACACACACACACACACAACAAAGCACTACGTAGTAAAGGAATAATCAGCAAAGGGTATCTCATCTATGAAATCAAATAATTATCTGTTCCATTGATGAAGGCGAGTCGAAGCTGACGGTACTAATTAAAGAAATGAGGAGCTGTGTTGTTCTCTATCATATGCGCCAGTAAAAGTCTGCTCGGCTGCTCAGCCTAGTGTCGAACTCGTGGTGTAGAGGGTGTGATGGATCCAGGAGAGCTCTGCATGCTTTGCTGAGGTAGACAGAACTGAGAATATGGGTTGAAGAACGGGATTACGTGATATGGGAACGAGTTGTTGGGACGAGAGTGAGAATGACAAATGATAGAGGAGATACCGAATGAATAAATCAGTGGCGCATGAGAATGAGTGGATGTGAAATTGTGTAAAGTTGTTTGTGAGGCGCTGGAAATTACATCTGGAATAGCCTATTATCGAATACGGAGATTGAGACGAAAGGAAGCGGGTGGGGGCGGGTGGGTGTGGGTGTGGGTGGGGGTGGGTGGGTGGGAAATAAGGAGGAAAAGCGAGTTGACAGGAGAATAGATGAAGACAGTCTTAACAGTGGAGAGTGGGCGGAACAAAGATGGAGACGCCAATGCGGCCATCGTACTTTCGGGCTGCGAGCGGAGGAGCTGTGCCTTGGAGTGCCGCTGACGCTGTTGATGCTGATGTATGGGACGGCTGATAGGATTCTTGCAGCCCTGCTCCGCCGTGACTGCCTCTACTCCCTCCTGTGTCCTCATCAACTCTGCAGGGTGCAGAGGCTGTGTCAGTCTCGGCTGTTATCGATATCGATGCTTGCCGTTTCTTTGAGCTGGGACTCGTACACAGCATTCACTTCTGAATGAGTCTGAGATGCTATAGAAGTACGACCATATACATGTACACACATCATTCACTTTCGGACAGATTCAAACGCATGTTGGAGTACGATGTTTGAATTATGAAGTATGTATTGAGTATTTAGTAAGTTTGCATCGTCACCTCCACCCCCCCCCCCCCCCCCCCTCCCCCACCCCCGCCCCAATACTTTTCTCTCATCTCTCATATTTTATCGCTGCGTCTGTCTGCTTGTCGGACTCTCTCTCTCTCTCTCTCTCTCTCTCTCTCTCTCTCTCTCTCTCTCTCTTCTGTGTCAATCTTTCTCCTCTCTTCACCCCCCCCCCCCCGCTCCCCCCTCCCCCCCCCCCTCCCCGCCCCCCTCCATGTTATTCCAATCTACTTGCAACCAGTGATAAAACGTGAATGCCAGAGTCTGTTCGCAAGAAATGGGCGCCACCTTAAAGGGTTGAACAAGCTCTTCCTTGTACGTGGAGAATCTCGGTGAAAGCAAGCCTTTTTTTGTAATTACGCCTCATTTCCAGTGTCCTGGACCATCTGCCAGAGGCACTTAGCCTTTCGATCTCACGCCCCTGCAGTGCTTTCGTTCTTGAGAGGAAACTCCAAACTTTCCGCCCACAGACTCGCAAAGTTCATGGGTGGCCAGCGAGAAAGCCATCGAGTAGATGGCGACTTATCGTGCTGCTGCACTCAGCGCTTTTACTTCAGCAGCATTGCCATGCCGTGGTCGGCCGAAAATCTCTCTCAGACATGCGTGGTCCTGGCCTCTTATAGGTCTTCTTGCATGTAGAATCCACTAGTCTTTCTTAAGTGTATCCGGCCGTTTGGAAAATTCTGGCGGTTAATAAAACTTTCCATCATACCGAGTTTTTGAAAAAACAATATATGTATAATCAATGATATAATGACCATCACTAGTGATAACATTGCGCCATCGAATGGGCAGTTCAGCGATGCCGTCCATGTAGAACTGCGCTGGCTTCGACTCGAAGAGGTTGGTCAGCCACTGATTCAGGTCAACCACGTCGTTGAAGCGCTAGTCGGCCAGGGCAATGCTTAGCGAGAGAAATAGATGGTAATCGGATGGAGCAAGTGCTGGTGAATATGGTGGGTGAGACAGCATCTCCCTGTCGAGCTCCAGCAGCTTCTGGCGCGTCAACCTTGAAGTGCGTGGACGGCCGTTGTCGTGCAGGAATCTCACCGGGCCGTGCCTCGGGTGCAGTTGTTGGATTCTGGCGGTAGTCTGTTGGCTTGTACACCTTGCCCATAGCACAAATATGGTCATGGACTACGCTGTTGTCAACCCCCAACAGTGCTGCCAGATCATATGTGGTTTGGCGGGGTTTTGCCTCAACCAGCTGGCGCAGATGTCATCGTCGACCTTGGATGGGTGGCCCGAGCGGGGTTGGTCCTCGAGGTCGGTCTCGACTGAACGGAAGCGAACGAACCCAAACTGGGCGTTGCGTTCAGACACGGTGCCCTGGCCAAATGCACCGTTGATGCGACGATTTGATTCGGCTGCACTCAGGCCCGCCTTGAAGTCGTATGGCATGAGGCCACGAATGTAGGGTTTTGAGAAGTCCGTACGAGTAGCTTGTGCAGTTGACGATGATTGACGCAATTCTGATTCAATGTGCACCAGGATCTACCCTTTATATACATACAGAAAAGAACTTTCTAGAATACATGTTCCAGAACAGTCTCACATTGAAAGTTTTAGAAACCGTCAGAACTTTCCCAAAAGCCGGATATGAAGCTTTCTCTGACCATTTGTCACCGCAGCTACTCCTCCTCCTCCTCCTCCTCCTCCTCCTCCTCCTCCTCCTCCTCCTCCTCCTCCTCCTCCTCCTCCTCCTCCTCCTCCTCCTCCTCCTCCTCCTCCTCCTCCTCCCCCCCTCCTCCTCCTCCTCCTCCTCCTCCTCCTCCTCCTCCTCCCCCTCCTCCGCCCCCTCCTCCTCCTCCCCCTCCTCCTCCTTTTCCTCCTTCTCCTCCTTCTCCCCCTCCTTACTATCTACTACTTACTACTACTACTACTGCTGCTGCTGCTGTTACTGCTACTACTACTACTACTACTACTACTACTACTACCACCACTACTACTACTACTACTACTACTACTACTACTACTACTACTACGAATACTGCTGCTGCCGCTACGACTACTACTGCTACTTCTGCTAATGCTACTATTACTCTATCTAGACGAGCTGGCGTGAGAAGGCCGGTTCAAGACGAGCACACCGATCGCTCGCAAGCACTGGCCGTCCTGATATGGCCTCTGGCCACACTAACATAGTTATAGTATTCTGCACCGACTTCCTCCAGGGATCGTATCACAAACATTCCCTAAATGCACTGCTTCGGTCTTGAAGACTCGCGAGCCTGCGTGCTTGATACGTTTTAAGATGGCGTGCTCTTCGATGGAGGCTGAAATAGTCTGGTATGAGGCTTTTGTGCGAAGGAAGAGATGATGAACGACCAACCAAGCAAGACTATGACATATTTTTTCTCTTGCGAGTTTGTGGACCATGGCATGTACTTTAGTGTCACTTTGTTTCCTACGTGAATACTAAGGGAGATCTGCTGACGAAGGCGGTTTCTCTTGGCAGACAACGCGGGGAAGTGCACTCCTGTTCTGCGCGTTCCTATAGGATTGCCTGTTTTCGGCACATGCGAATACACGACCCACGAATTGCAGTGGCGGCGGCTGGCCATTGCCTGCCTGACACAGATGTGGTAGGCACCCGTCTCGCCCCCACCAAGCCCCGTTACTACATTACATTAGACTAATTACAATTAAATTCTACTCCGCTTCATTCGTTTTCGTGACGCGAAAAGGATTAGTATCATTATGGGTCGTCGGTCTTGACAATGAGTCTGTGAGTCAGTCAGCCAGCCAGCCAGCCAGCCAGCCAGTCAGCCAACCAGTCAGCCAGCCAGCCAGCCAGCCAACCAACCAACCAACCAGCCAGCCAACCAACCAACAACTAACTACTGCTTGGCATGACGTCACAGGAGAATGGCTGAAGCAACGCCAAGATGCATGACGCTGTCTACGCGACTTTACACTATGCATCGTTATATTAGACAGCGTTGTGCCGCATATCGTGGTCTTTCACTCAATATCACACCCAATACTTTCTTCTGCAGTTGCCGCTACACGGACAGTTGTCCTCTGGACGCTGTGACACACAGAGCACGTGGGTGGGTGGGTCCTTGTCCCTGTTGTGTACTTTTATTGTGCGTCTACTTCCCCCGCCATGATCTAC
>JAWQFJ010020569.1:0-7500 GCA_034096865.1 Theodoxus fluviatilis | reverse complement strand
CCTCTCCCCCCTCTCCTTTGCGTCCTCCACTCCCAGTGTTCTGGAGTGGCTGGGACATGCAGTGAAAGGAGACTTCTCTCAGCTACCATTGCAAGAAAAAAAAGAAGAGAGAAAGCTTCTATAGCCAATGAAGGCCAAGGAAATGTTCGACTACACATGAATATAATTTGATCCACCATTGTTATAATGAGAGAGAGAGAGAGAGAGAGAGAGAGAGAGAAAGGCAGTAGGCTTCAAGGTGATAATGATACTGATATTACTATGATGTGTTATGATGATTAATTTATTTATTTATTTTTAAAAAAAGGAAATGTTCGACTGCAATAACATCGTGTTGAACGTTGTCTGCTATTGCGGCCTACCATGTCTGCATCGAATTACATCGCAGCCCGTGCCAGACTGAATGCCGATCAACATCGCTATGGCAGCACTTTGGCAGACCGTGATGCATTCAGCGTGGCTGAGGCTAGTGAATATAGTCTCAGCAACAGGCTGGTCACGTGATAGCCTTAATTCTTCCATAACATGCATACCACCGTTCTGAACACAGAGTCTCAGCCACGCTGAATGGCATATCACATCGTGAGTGTATTCCTCCGCTTGTTGTGATACACTCGATACTGGCAGCCATCTTTTCGTCAATTCATTTTCTAAACATCGATTTCCCATGAATGTAAAACTTGTATGCGGTAAAATTCGAATCACAATAGTGTAATATTGTGAACTCTACTAATTATAAGGACTTTGAATACAACAGCAATATTTATACTTCATTGAGCGAGTAATGCAACCAATCCCGTCTGCATAATCATTTGGACCGATACACACAGAAACCCGCTGAGTGCTTTTGCTGATGAGGAATCATTAATTTAATGTATGCTTAGAAGGATTAAACTTAGAAAAACTGCTTCTGAGCTATCCGATAATATCGAACTTCGGAATCGGACGGATTCCTACAGAAGAAACTTCCATTCGATTAACGTTCAACACAGACGGAATGTAGGTTAAATCACTTACTGACTCCATCAGTCGATACACGAATGATCGAAGTGTGGAGCTCGTCAAACAGTGTGAAGGCAGTTAGACCACAGGTCCCGGCCAGAAAGCAATTACTTGCGAGAGTATAACCATAGATTCACGAAACCAGCCCGGAGCCATAGGAATCCTTTTCGCTGCGTTTATAGTATGTAGGTCCAAAGATTGCGTGTATTACTATATACACAATCGCACGTGCTCAAGGCAGTTTGCAACCTTTTAGACGACGTTCGCGCTAAAAGTAGTTCTCAAATGATTTCCTGAAAATCTCATAGATTAGTTTTATTAGAACACCAAATTTGTGTTTATCTATCGGGATAAATAATTGGAATGAAATAGAATCGTCTCTTTTTACTCTCAATGGTCTTCTGATCATGTTGAATTTTGATTGGTAAAATCATTGGAATGTGGAGCCGAAGTCACGTGACCAACCTGTGTCAGAGATACTATATCTCTGTGTTCAGAATGACCGCGATGTTGTAGCGGAGAACCGTGAACAGGTTGTCGCGTGTGGATGATTTACACGCGCCTATGAAAACAACAAAATCGTTCACTGGGACCCGGGCGATGAAACCATGTTTCATGTTGAAGTTGTCAGCGTTGTTATTTCTGGGTACATCATTCTAAGTATAGCGCCGAACAGTTTTGAATTTGTTGTCGTTGTTGCTTTGTTTCAATGCGGAGAGGTGTGTTTTGCAGGTTCCCTCGCCGAAACTCCCCTGAGGTTTGATTATTGAGGTGCTTTGTGCTTGCTTTGATAGCTGATGCATGGGTTGCTCTACGTGTGGAGTTGGAGAGAGAGAGAGAGAGAGAGAGACAGAGACAGAGACAGAGACAGAGACAGAGAGAGACAGAGACAGAGAGAGACAGACAGAGAGAGACAGACAGACACAGAGAGAGAGAGAGACAGACAGACAGAGAGAGAGAGAGAGATTGAGAGAGAGAAAGAGAGAGACAGAGAGCGAGAGAGACAGAGACAGAGAGAAAGAGAGAGAGAGAGAGAGAGAGAGAGAGAGAGAGAGAGAGAGAGAGAGAGAGAGAGAGAGAGAGAGTCCGCCCATACACAGCGGGGTTGGTTGGGCTTTTTTCCGAGAGGGCTGTCACTTGTAACGGGGAGGGCTGTCTGCATGGTTCAGGCTTTGCCTCTATCAGCCTTGGTCCAGGCTGGATTCACTGACTCTTGTGATGGAGGTGATGGCGTCAACTTCTCGCGGATCTTCTCTGATGAAAGACCCCGGGTTAATCTTAAAACGGACCTCATCATTTCTGCAGATAACGTGTCGACGTATTGACACCTGAGCCTGACGCCTTGCAGGAGAAGCAGGTGCTTGATGCTGCCGTAGATATTTTTAGAAGATCTGTGATGTTGCTTATCGATGCACATCGTTTAGGGCTACCAGTCTAGAGATCTCCCTTGCCTTTGTGATTTGAAAAATGTCTTTCTTCCACTAAACAAACCAGTAAGCGGAAGTCATCAAGGCTGTCGCTAAGTCTCAGAGATGTGATGGACGATTTGTAAATAACAGACTTTTCCGATCTGATACTTGCTTAAATGAGTGTGATGAATGGAGAGATTTTGTTGTAAGTTAGTTATATGAATAAGTATATGAGCCAGCCAGTTCTCAAACCTAGCTTTAGATAACCCAGCCAGCAGTTAGGAAATTGTGTCAGGGTGGGATTTTGAAAAGGACAAAGGAGATTTGAACGTTTCTACTGCGTCGTGCCTGTGCCAAAAATAGGACTGGTCTAGGGACTAGTCTGGGACTCAGCGAGTCTACGATTCACGAACCCAGACTGGGTGTTGACTTGAAAGGCTGGGACTGATTGACCTAGGCTATGGTTTATTTTCAGAATGAGGTGGAATTCCAGGGGATTCCGCCCAGTGCGCAAGCGCGTAGCGTACCGCTTCAAACTTCCCGTCAAAAATGTCATCCACGATCGGTAGCAAAACCTCGAAGAAAAGCCCCGATTTCACGGAGCGGGAATCGGTAGCTATCATAAAAGCGGTGTCAGCAAGATACGGATACATTAACAGCAGCATACACACAGCCCAAGCAAACAAAAGAAGAGGGACAGCGTGGGAGGAGGTGACAAATGAAGTACGAGCTGACGCTGGCTGGAGTGTGTGTGTCACCGTTTATTAAGTTCATCAGCAAGAGGCAAACGAGCAGAAGATCAAGTTTTACAATATGGCAGGATTTCCAAGTGAGAACCATTGAAATTCAGTAAGGAAGGGGTGGAACAAAAATCTGTCTTGATGAGGAAAAATATACACACACACAGTGTCACACACAGACACACACGTACGTACACTCGATCAGCTTCGATTAGCTCGCACTTTTCCCATCAAACTCGTGAAACCCTGGCGATCGTCACACATTTTCTCAGTTACCAAAAATTAAGCAATTTAATATGAGCCGTGTTTTCATAACACAGATGCAATTTTAATGTATCGTTTTCATAGCACCATACAACACTAGCAGTGTACCCAATGTCAACAGCAGCAGACAGGTTCGAGGACAACAATGTTTACTGGTGTCGCTGAGGTCCGCGCGTCAGCTATAAATAGAAGTGCGCGGCGAAGCTTGAGATGCTCGGCGACCTGCATTCTTAATTGTAAAATTTCAGCTCTTTCAGGACCTATCAATGCAAACAACATACAGCTTTGATAATTTAATGCTGTTCGTGGCTTACATTTTCGTTCGATAGGTTTCTAGTGTCCCAAAATAGGCCTACAGCGATTTCTGCGCGAACCGTAGGCAGCGTCGGCCATTTATTTTCGCGGCAGCCTTGGACTTTGGTGTGTAGTCCAACAAATTCTTGGACCACCGTAGTCCGCAGTTCAGCCTGAGACTGAACCAAAGTCCACGTTCATGAATTGTAGACTACGACAGTCCACGTTCATGAATTGTAGACTACGACAGTAGCCCAAGACCAGCGGCAGTGGTCTAAGACCACGCTGAAAGTCCACGTTCATGAATTACACCCCTGGTTTCTCCATCCCCGTGTATTTTGACAATCGTGGACAATCTTAGCAGTTGTGCTTGCGTGTTTTGACAGTTGTGGACAACCATAGGTTGTGTGGTTGCGTGTTTTGACAGTTGTGGACAATCGTAGCTGTTGTGCTTGCGTGTTTTGACAGGTGTGGACAACCATAGTTTGTTGGGTTTGCGTGTTTTGACGGTTGTGGACAACCGGGGTTTTTTGTTGTACTTGTGTGGTTAGTGTGGTGTTGTGACCAAGGCTGCACCGTGAGAGCCACGGGCAACCATTAAAGTTTTGTTGGGTTGGTAGGGGAATGCAGTTTCACCCGTGTGTTTGGTTTTGAGGTGTGTGGTGTAGCATTGTTTCATTTCTCATCGCTTGTGCGCATAAATTGTAGGTCATCAATCATCTATCATCACCATCATTCACTTTAGCATCAATCATCTATCGTCATTACCATCATTCACTTTCGCCTCCATCTATTTCATTCTACGGGGGGGTCCGATGAGTGAATAAATCTTTGTTTATCCAATAGTATGTTTTTTGAGTTCCTGACTCCCTCTGCATGAGAGGTTAAGGTCCCACCTAGCAGGTGTGGGCAATTCAGCGTGGCTGAGACTAGTGAATATAGTCTCAGCAACAGGTTGGTCACGTGATAGCCTTAAATCTTCCATAACATGCATACCACCGTTCTGAACACAGAGTCTCGGCCACGCTGAATGCCATATCACATCGTGAGTGTATTCCTCCGCTTGTTGTGATACACTCGATAATGGCAGCCATGTTTTCGTCAATTCATTTTCTAAACATCGATTTCCCATGAATGTAAAACTTGTATGCGGTAAAATTCGAATCACAAGAGTGTAATATTGTGAACTCTACTAATTATAAGGACTTTGAATACAACAGCAATATTTATACTTCATTGAGCGAGTAAGGCAACCAATCCCGTCTGCATAATCTTCGATACACACAGAAACCCACTGAGTGCTTTTGCTGATGAGGAATCATTAATTTAATGTATGCTTAAAAGGATTAAACTTAGAAAAACTGCTTCTGAGCTATCCGATAATATCGAACTTCGGAATCGGACGGATTCCTACAGAAGAAACTTCCATTCGATTACGTTCAACACAGACGGAATGTAGGTTAAATCACTTACTGACTCCATCAGTCGACACCGAATGATCGAAGTGTGGAGCTCGTCAAACAGTGTGAAGGCAGTTAGACCACAGGTTCCGGCCAGAAAGCATTTACTTGCGAGAGTATAACCATAGATTCACGAAACCAGCCCGGAGCCATAGGAATCCTTTTCGCTGCGTTTATAGTAGGTCCAAAGATCGCGTGTATTACCAAAGACTATTCATAACTGTATAATCTTTGGTATTACTATACACAATCGCACGTGCTCAAGGCAGTTTGCAACCTTATAGACACGTTCGCGCTAAAAGTAGTTCTCAAATGCTTTCCTGAAAATCTCATAGATTAGTTTTATTAGAACACCAAATTTGTGTTTATCTATCGGGATAAATAATTGGAGTGAAATAGAATCGCCTCTTTTTACTCTCAATGGTCTTCTGATCATGTTGAATTTTGATTGGTAGAAGCATTGGAATGTGGAGCCGAAGTCACGTGACCAACCTGTGTCAGAGATCTCTGTGTTCAGAATGGGTGTGGGCGCGACAGAGATGTATAGTTTCTATGTGTTATTTCTGCATGTTGTATGCTTATTTGGTCATTTGGCACTTGACCCGTGAACAGGAAAAAAACTGGTGACATTCGGACACCAATAGTCTGACACCCGGAGGGTTAAACACTGCTTCCACGGAAAGCTGAAGTTTTCCCGGACACGGAACTTCTGTCTGTCTACGAATTGACGTGGACAGAGATGCTTGATGTCGCAGGGCGTCGCAAAAGTAGCAGAGCATCAGGGCAAAGAATGGAAAACAGTAGTATTCTATAAAACGATTATTTGTGTTATATCATCTTCGTAAAATAGGCATTTGTGCTGTTTTCTTGGACCACAACAGCTGAGCAAGATTCGATTGCTACCGAACACAAGGAACTCTGGGCGACAGTCTTGGATTATCACTGCTGTATTTTGGCACTGGCTACAGGCAGCAGTATTGCAGACTATCACGTCTATACAGGGATGCATCTTTTCCTCTAGCAAATGAACAAACAAACAAACAAACAACCGAGAGCATTGTGGACGCTGATATTGTTCACTTTGTATTAAGAGGAAAGCAACTGTCCTCTTCGAGCGTTGAAAACAAAACGTTCGAAATTCCAACAGAATAAGGGTTAGTATATAAAGCTATATAATATATATATATATATATATATATAATAAGCTTATGGCAACAGGTCATTTTCCTTCACAGGCCCAAAGTATTGGAACAACATTCCAGAACGACTCAGAAAGTCATGGAGTCTAGAAGATTTTAAAAAAGGACTAAAAACACATCTTTTTAGCCAAGAACCTTTGTTTTGGTGACTATGTAGGTAAACTTCCTGCTTCTGTTATCGTGTCTAAATTTTACTCCTATCACCCATGGTTTCTCCTTTTGTGTCTGTATTCATCTACCATTCCTCAGTGTGCTCTTTTAGACTGAAATGGTGAATTATTGCAATATATAGGGACAGTTATTGTGTAAGCCTTCAAACAGCAGCAACAAAGTTAAAAGAATTAACACAAAACACTGAATGTGCGCTACCAGGGACAGATTACAAAAACTAGAGCATTCACTCGCACCTGTTCGCGTTTCGATTGCGTCATCACTCATTCTTGACGTAACACTACTGACAGTGGTCTTCAGCTTCGATGCCTTGGCAGGGGCTGCCGCTTTGGCATTTCTCGCAGAGGTCCGAGCGGTGGGGCTTTTGGGCGTCTCTGGGTCTACGGCGTCTTGGACACTCGCAGTCAGGAGTCTTCTTGCCGCACTCACTGCACGTGAGGTAGTCGTTCTTCCATGGAAACCAGTACTGGTGGCAACGCTGGCATTGCTGTCGGAACACAACCTGCAACAGAAATAGCAGTCTGCTGACTATGACATGACCTGCAACAGTTATAGCAGTCTGCGGACTCTGATTTTGACCTGCAACAGGAATAGAAGTCCGCTGACTCTGACATGACCTGCAACAGGAATAGAAGTCCGCTGACTCTGACATGACCTGCAACAGGAATAGCAGTCTGCTGACCCTGACATGACCTGTAACAGGAA
This sequence comes from Theodoxus fluviatilis, assembly GCA_034096865.1. Taxonomy (NCBI): domain Eukaryota; kingdom Metazoa; phylum Mollusca; class Gastropoda; order Cycloneritida; family Neritidae; genus Theodoxus; species Theodoxus fluviatilis. The sequence goes on along the minus strand of JAWQFJ010020569.1, from coordinate 256 downwards.
TAGCAGTCTGCTGACTCTGACATGACCTGCAACAGGTATAGCAGTCCGCTGACTCTGACATGACCTGCAACAGGAATAGCAGTCCGCTGACTCTGACATGACCTGTAACAGGTATAGCAGTCCGCTTACCCTGACATGACCTGTAACAGGAATAGCAGTCTGCTGACTATGACATGACCTGCAACAGAAATAGCAGTCGGCTGACTCTGACATAACCTGCAACGGGTATAGCAGTCCGCTTACCCTGACATGACCT
>JAWQFJ010020568.1:0-11626 GCA_034096865.1 Theodoxus fluviatilis | reverse complement strand
TCACTTCTAATGTACCGTGAGTTTATAGGTATCTGTAACAACATGGCATGCAGTCACTGTCAAAATGCATGCAGTCACTGTCACATGTATACATTCACTGTCACAAAGCATACAGTCACTGTCACAAAACATGCAGTCACTGTCACAAAGTATGCAGTCACTGTCACAATACATGCAGTCACTGTCACAATGCATGCAGTCACTGTCACAATACGTGCAGTCACTGTCACAATACATGCAGTCACTGTCACAATGTATGCAGTCACTGTCACAATGTATGCAGTCATGTTCACAATACATGCAGTCACTGTCACAATACATGCAGTCACTGTCGCAATGCATGCAGTCACTGTCATAATACATGCAGTCACTGTCACAATGCATGCAGTCACTGTCACAATGCATGCAGATACTGTCACAATACATGCAGTCACTGTCACAATACATGCAGTCACTGTCACATAGCCTGCAGTCACTGTCACAATCTACGCAGTCACGGTCACAAAGCATGCAGTCACTGTCACAAAGCATGCAGTCACTGTCAAAAAGGATGCAGTCACACTCACAAAGCATGCTGTCACTGTCACAAAGCATGCAGTCACTGTCACAAAGCACGCAGTCATTGTCACAATACATTTAGTCACTGTAACAATACATGCAGTCACTGTCACAATGTATGCAGTCATTGTCACAATACATGCAGTCACTGTCACAATACATGCAGTCACTGTCACAATACATGCAGTCACTGTCACAATGTATGCAGTCATTGTCACAATACATGCAGTCACTGTCACAATACATGCAGTCACTGTCACAATACATGCAGTCACTGTCACAATACATGCAGTCATTGTCACAATACATGCAGTCACTGTCACAATACATGCAGTCACTGTCACAATACATGCAGTCACTGTCACAAAGCATGTAGTCAATTTCACAATGCATGCAGTCACTGTAACAAAGCATGCAGTCACTGTCACAAAGCATGCAGTCACTGTCACAATGCATGCAGTCACTGTCACAATGCATACAGTCATTACCTATTCCAATGGACACTGCCTAGTTCAGTGGACACTGCCTATTTCAACGGACACTGCTTATTCCAATGGACACTGCCTAGTTTAGTAGACACTACCTATTCCAATGAAAACTCTATTCCAAAGGACACTGCCTATTTCATTGGACACTGCCTATTTAAATGGACACTGCCTATTTCAATGGACACTGCCTAGTTCAGTGGACACTGCCTATTCCAATGAAAACCCTATTCCAAAGGACACTGCCTATTTCAATGAAAACTCTATTCCAATGGACACTGCTTATTCCAATGGACACTGCCTTGTTCAGTGGACACTGCCTATTCCAATGAAAACCCTATTCCAAAGGACACTGCCTATTTCAATGGACTCTGCCTATTTCAATTGACACTGCCTATTTCAATGGACACTGCCTATTCCAATGAAAACTCTATTCCAAAGGACACTGCCTATTCCAATGGACACTGCTTATTCTAATGGACACTGCCTAGTTCAGTAGACACTACCTATTTCAATGAAAACTCTATTCCAAAGGACACTGCCTATTTCAATGGACACTGCCTAGTTCAGTGGACACTGCCTATTCCAATGAAAACCCTATTCCAAAGGACACTGCCTATTTCAATGGACACTGCCTAGTTCAGTGGACACTGCCTATTCCAATGAAAACCCTATTCCAACGGACACTGCCTATTTTAATGGACACTGCCTAGTTCAGTGGACACTGCCTTTTCCAATGGACTCAGCATATCCCAATGGATACTGCCCTGCGTTGCACGGACACTGACGAGTTTTGCACGGACACCCGACACTGAGTTGTGTTGCACGGACACCCGACACTGCGTTGTGTTGAACGGACACACGGACACTGAGTTGTGTTGCACGGACACCCGACACTGAGTTGTGTTGCACGGACACACGGACACCCGACACTGAGTTGTGTTGCACGGACACACGACACTGAGTTGTGTTGCACGGACACACGACACTGAGTTGTGTTGCACGGACACACGACACTGAGTTGTGTTGCACGGACACACGACACTGAGTTGTGTTGCACGGACACACGGACACACGACGCTGAGTTGTGTTGCACACGGACACACGGACACACGACACTGAGTTGTGTTGCACGGACACACGGACACACGACACTGAGTTGTGTTGCACGGACACACGGACACACGACACTGAGTTGTGTTGCACGGACACACGACACTGAGTTGTGTTGCACGGACACACGACACTGAGTTGTGTTGCACGGACACACGACACTGAGTTGTGTTGCACAGGACACACGACACTGAGTTGTGTTGCACGGACACACGGACACACGACACTGAGTTGTGTTGCACGGACACACGACACTGAGTTGTGTTGCACGGACACACGGACACACGACACTGAGTTGTGTTGCACGGACACACGACACTGAGTTGTGTTGCACGGACACACGACACTGAGTTGTGTTGCACGGACACACCCGACACTGAGTTGTGTTGCACGGACACACGACACTGAGTTGTGTTGCACGGACACACGGACACACGACACTGAGTTGTGTTGCACGGACACACGACACTGAGTTGTGTTGCACAGACACACGACACTGAGTTGTGTTGCACGGACACACGACACTGAGTTGTGTTGCACAGACACACGGACACACGACACTGAGTTGTGTTGCACGGACACACGACACTGAGTTGTGTTGCACGGACACACGACACTGAGTTGTGTTGCACGGACACACGGACACACGACACTGAGTTGTGTTGCACGGACACACGACACTGAGTTGTGTTGCACGGACACACGACACTGAGTTGTGTTGCACGGACACACGACACTGAGTTGTGTTGCACAGACACACGGACACACGACACTGAGTTGTGTTGCACGGACACACGGACACACGACACTGAGTTGTGTTGCACGGACACACGGACACACGACTGGGTTGTGTTGCACGGACACACGACACTGAGTTGTGTTGCACGGACACACGACACTGAGTTGTGTTGCACGGACACACGGACACACGACACTGAGTTGTGTTGCACGGACACACGGACACGCGGACACTGAGTTGTGTTGCACGGACACACGGACACACGACACTGAGTTGTGTTGCACGGACACACGGACACACGACACTGAGTTGTGTTGCACGGACACACGGACACACGACACTGAGTTGTGTTGCACAGGACACACGACACTGAGTTGTGTTGCACGGACACACGGACACACGACACTGAGTTGTGTTGCACGGACACACGGACACACGACACTGAGTTGTGTTGCACGGACACACGGACACACGACACTGAGTTGTGTTGCACCGACACACGGACACACGACACTGAGTTGTGTTGCACGGACACACGGACACACGACACTGAGTTGTGTTGCACGGACACACGGACACACGACACTGAGTTGTGTTGCACGGACACACGGACACACGACACTGAGTTGTGTTGCACGGACACACGACACTGAGTTGTGTTGCACGGACACACGGACACACGACACTGAGTTGTGTTGCACGGACACACGGACACACGACACTGAGTTGTGTTGCACGGACACACGGACACACGACACTGAGTTGTGTTGCACGGACACACGACACTGAGTTGTGTTGCACGGACACACGACACTGAGTTGTGTTGCACGGACACACGGACACACGACACTGAGTTGTGTTGCACGGACACACGGACACACGACACTGAGTTGTGTTGCACGGACACACGGACACACGACACTGAGTTGTGTTGCACGGACACACGGACACACGACACTGAGTTGTGTTGCACAGACACACGACACTGAGTTGTGTTGCACGGACACACGGACACACGACACTGAGTTGTGTTGCACAGACACACGGACACACGACACTGAGTTGTGTTGCACGGACACACGACACTGAGTTGTGTTGCACAGACACACGGACACACGACACTGAGTTGTGTTGCACAGACACACGGACACACAACACTGGGTTGTGTTGCACGGACACACGACACTGAGTTGTGTTGCACGGACACACGACACTGAGTTGTGTTGCACGGACACACGACACTGAGTTGTGTTGCACGGACACACGGACACACGACACTGAGTTGTGTTGCACGGACACACGACACTGAGTTGTGTTGCACGGACACACGACACTGAGTTGTGTTGCACGGACACACGACACTGAGTTGTGTTGCACGGACACACGACACTGAGTTGTGTTGCACGGACACACGACACTGAGTTGTGTTGCACGGACACACGACACTGAGTTGTGTTGCACGGACACACGGACACACGACACTGAGTTGTGTTGCACGGACACACGACACTGAGTTGTGTTGCACGGACACACGACACTGAGTTGTGTTGCACGGACACACGGACACACGACACTGAGTTGTGTTGCACGGACACACGACACTGAGTTGTGTTGCACGGACACACGACACTGAGTTGTGTTGCACGGACACACGGACACACGACACTGAGTTGTGTTGCACGGACACACGACACGACACTGAGTTGTGTTGCACGGACACACGGACACACGACACTGAGTTGTGTTGCACGGACACACGGACACACGACACTGAGTTGTGTTGCACGGACACACGGACACACGACACTGAGTTGTGTTGCACGGACACACGGACACACGACACTGAGTTGTGTTGCACGGACACACGGACACACGACACTGAGTTGTGTTGCACGGACACACACGACACTGAGTTGTGTTGCACGGACACACGGACACACGACACTGAGTTGTGTTGCACGGACACACGGACACACGACACTGAGTTGTGTTGCACGGACACACGGACACACGACACTGAGTTGTGTTGCACGGACACACGACACTGAGTTGTGTTGCACAGACACACGACACTGAGTTGTGTTGCACGGACACACGACACTGAGTTGTGTTGCACGGACACACGGACACACGACACTGAGTTGTGTTGCACGGACACACGGACACACGACACTGAGTTGTGTTGCACGGACACACGACACTGAGTTGTGTTGCACGGACACACGACACTGAGTTGTGTTGCACGGACACACGACACTGAGTTGTGTTGCACAGACACACGGACACACGACACTGAGTTGTGTTGCACGGACACACGACACTGAGTTGTGTTGCACGGACACACGACACTGAGTTGTGTTGCACAGACACACGGACACACGACACTGAGTTGTGTTGCACAGACAAACGACACTGAGTTGTGTTGCACGGACACACGACACTGAGTTGTGTTGCACGGACACACGACACTGAGTTGTGTTGCACAGACACACGGACACACGACACTGAGTTGTGTTGCACGGACACACGGACACACGACGCTGAGTTGTGTTGCACGGACACACGGACACACGATGCTGAGTTGTGTTGCACGGACACACGGACACACGACGCTGAGTTGTGTTGCACGGACACACGGACACTGAGTTGTGTTGCACGGACACACGGACACACGACACTGAGTTGTGTTGCACAGACACACGGACACACGACACTGAGTTGTGTTGCACGGACACACGGACACACGACACTGAGTTGTGTTGCACGGACACACGGACACACGACACTGAGTTGTGTTGCACGGACACACGGACACACGACACTGAGTTGTGTTGCACAGACACACGACACTGAGTTGTGTTGCACGGACACACGGACACACGACACTGAGTTGTGTTGCACGGACACACGGACACACGACACTGAGTTGTGTTGCACGGACACACGGACACACGACACTGAGTTGTGTTGCACGGACACACGACACTGAGTTGTGTTGCACGGACACACGACACTGAGTTGTGTTGCACGGACACACGACACTGAGTTGTGTTGCACGGACACACGACACTGAGTTGTGTTGCACGGACACACGGACACACGACACTGAGTTGTGTTGCACGGACACACGACACTGAGTTGTGTTGCACGGACACACGACACTGAGTTGTGTTGCACGGACACACGGACACACGACACTGAGTTGTGTTGCACGGACACACGACACTGAGTTGTGTTGCACGGACACACGACACTGAGTTGTGTTGCACGGACACACGGACACACGACACTGAGTTGTGTTGCACGGACACACGACACTGAGTTGTGTTGCACGGACACACGGACACACGACACTGAGTTGTGTTGCACGGACACACGGACACACGACACTGAGTTGTGTTGCACGGACACACGACACTGAGTTGTGTTGCACAGACACACGGACACACGACACTGAGTTGTGTTGCACGGACACACGACACTGAGTTGTGTTGCACAGACACACGGACACACGACACTGAGTTGTGTTGCACGGACACACGACACTGAGTTGTGTTGCACGGACACACGACACTGAGTTGTGTTGCACGGACACACGGACACACGACACTGAGTTGTGTTGCACGGAGACACGGACACACGACACTGAGTTGTGTTGCACGGACACACGACACGACACTGAGTTGTGTTGCACGGACACACGGACACACGACACTGAGTTGTGTTGCACGGACACACGGACACACGACACTGAGTTGTGTTGCACGGACACACGACACTGAGTTGTGTTGCACGGACACACGGACACGACACTGAGTTGTGTTGCACGGACACACGACACTGAGTTGTGTTGCACGGACACACGACACTGAGTTGTGTTGCACGGACACACGACACTGAGTTGTGTTGCACGGACACACGACACTGAGTTGTGTTGCACGGACACACGGACACACGACACTGAGTTGTGTTGCACGGACACACGGACACACGACACTGAGTTGTGTTGCACGGACACACGGACACACGACACTGAGTTGTGTTGCACGGACACACGGACACACGACACTGAGTTGTGTTGCACGGACACACGACACTGAGTTGTGTTGCACGGACACACGGACACACGACACTGAGTTGTGTTGCACGGACACACGGACACACGACACTGAGTTGTGTTGCACGGACACACGGACACACGACACTGAGTTGTGTTGCACGGACACACGACACTGAGTTGTGTTGCACGGACACACGACACTGAGTTGTGTTGCACGGACACACGACACTGAGTTGTGTTGCACGGACACACGGACACACGACACTGAGTTGTGTTGCACGGACACACGACACTGAGTTGTGTTGCACGGACACACGACACTGAGTTGTGTTGCACGGACACACGGACACACGACACTGAGTTGTGTTGCACGGACACACGGACACACGACACTGAGTTGTGTTGCACGGACACACGACACTGAGTTGTGTTGCACGGACACACGGACACACGACACTGAGTTGTGTTGCACGGACACACGGACACACGACACTGAGTTGTGTTGCACGGACACACGACACTGAGTTGTGTTGCACGGACACACGACACTGAGTTGTGTTGCACGACACACGGACACACGACACTGAGTTGTGTTGCACGGACACACGGACACACGACACTGAGTTGTGTTGCACGGACACACGGACACACGACACTGAGTTGTGTTGCACGGACACACGGACACACGACACTGAGTTGTGTTGCACGGACACACGACACTGAGTTGTGTTGCACGGACACACGACACTGAGTTGTGTTGCACGGACACACGACACTGAGTTGTGTTGCACGGACACACGGACACACGACACTGAGTTGTGTTGCACGGACACACGACACTGAGTTGTGTTGCACAGACACACACGACACTGAGTTGTGTTGCACGGACACACGGACACACGACACTGAGTTGTGTTGCACGGACACACGACACTGAGTTGTGTTGCACGGACACACGACACTGAGTTGTGTTGCACGGACACACGGACACACGACACTGAGTTGTGTTGCACGGACACACGGACACACGACACTGAGTTGTGTTGCACGGACACACGGACACACGACACTGAGTTGTGTTGCACGGACACACGGACACACGACACTGAGTTGTGTTGCACGGACACACGGACACACGACACTGAGTTGTGTTGCACGGACACACGGACACACGACACTGAGTTGTGTTGCACGGACACACGGACACACGACACTGAGTTGTGTTGCACGGACACACGGACACACGACACTGAGTTGTGTTGCACGGACACACGGACACACGACACTGAGTTGTGTTGCACAGACACACGGACACACGACACTGAGTTGTGTTGCACGGACACACGGACACACGACACTGAGTTGTGTTGCACGGACACACGGACACACGACACTGAGTTGTGTTGCACGGACACACGACACTGAGTTGTGTTGCACGGACACACGACACTGAGTTGTGTTGCACGGACACACGGACACACGACACTGAGTTGTGTTGCACGGACACGGACACACGACACTGAGTTGTGTTGCACGGACACACGACACTGAGTTGTGTTGCACGGACACACGACACTGAGTTGTGTTGCACGGACACACGACACTGAGTTGTGTTGCACGGACACACGGACACACGACACTGAGTTGTGTTGCACGGACACACGACACTGAGTTGTGTTGCACGGACACACGACACTGAGTTGTGTTGCACGGACACACGGACACACGACACTGAGTTGTGTTGCACGGACACACGGACACCCGACACTGAGTTGTGTTGCACGGACACACGACACTGAGTTGTGTTGCACGGACACACGGACACACGACACTGAGTTGTGTTGCACGGACACACGGACACACGACACTGAGTTGTGTTGCACGGACACACGGACACACGACACTGAGTTGTGTTGCACGGACACACGGACACACGACACTGAGTTGTGTTGCACGGACACACGACACTGAGTTGTGTTGCACGGACACACGGACACACGACACTGAGTTGTGTTGCACGGACACACGGACACACGACACTGAGTTGTGTTGCACGGACACACGGACACACGACACTGAGTTGTGTTGCACGGACACACGGACACACGACACTGAGTTGTGTTGCACGGACACACGACACTGAGTTGTGTTGCACGGACACACGACACTGAGTTGTGTTGCACGGACACACGGACACACGACACTGAGTTGTGTTGCACGGACACACGGACACACGACACTGAGTTGTGTTGCACGGACACACGACACTGAGTTGTGTTGCACGGACACACGACACTGAGTTGTGTTGCACGGACACACGGACACACGACACTGAGTTGTGTTGCACGGACACACGGACACACGACACTGAGTTGTGTTGCACGGACACACGGACACACGACACTGAGTTGTGTTGCACGGACACACGACACTGAGTTGTGTTGCACGGACACACGACACTGAGTTGTGTTGCACAACACGGACACACGACACTGAGTTGTGTTGCACGGACACACGGACACACGACACTGAGTTGTGTTGCACGGACACACGACACTGAGTTGTGTTGCACGGACACACGACACTGAGTTGTGTTGCACGGACACACGGACACACGACACTGAGTTGTGTTGCACGGACACACGACACTGAGTTGTGTTGCACGGACACACGACACTGAGTTGTGTTGCACGGACACACGGACACACGACACTGAGTTGTGTTGCACGGACACACGACACTGAGTTGTGTTGCACGGACACACGACACTGAGTTGTGTTGCACGGACACACGACACTGAGTTGTGTTGCACGGACACACGACACTGAGTTGTGTTGCACGGACACACGGACACACGACACTGAGTTGTGTTGCACGGACACACGGACACACGACACTGAGTTGTGTTGCACGGACACACGGACACACGACACTGAGTTGTGTTGCACGGACACACGGACACACGACACTGAGTTGTGTTGCACGGACACACGGACACACGACACTGAGTTGTGTTGCACGGACACACGGACACACGGACACTGAGTTGTGTTGCACGGACACACGGACACACGACACTGAGTTGTGTTGCACGGACACACGGACACACGACACTGAGTTGTGTTGCACGGACACACGGACACACGACACTGAGTTGTGTTGCACGGACACACGGACACACGACACTGAGTTGTGTTGCACGGACACACGGACACACGACACTGAGTTGTGTTGCACGGACACACGACACTGAGTTGTGTTGCACGGACACACGGACACACGACACTGAGTTGTGTTGCACGGACACACGGACACACGACACTGAGTTGTGTTGCACGGACACACGGACACACGACACTGAGTTGTGTTGCACGGACACACGGACACACGGCACTGAGTTGTGTTGCACGGACACACGGACACACGACACTGAGTTGTGTTGCACAGACACACGACACTGAGTTGTGTTGCACAGACACACGGACACACGACACTGAGTTGTGTTGCACAGACACACGGACACACGACACTGAGTTGTGTTGCACGGACACACGACACTGAGTTGTGTTGCACGGACACACGGACACACGACACTGAGTTGTGTTGCACGGACACACGGACACACGACACTGAGTTGTGTTGCACGGACACACGACACTGAGTTGTGTTGCACGGACACACGACACTGAGTTGTGTTGCACGGACACACGACACTGAGTTGTGTTGCACGGACACACGGACACACGACACTGAGTTGTGTTGCACGGACACACGACACTGAGTTGTGTTGCACGGACACACGACACTGAGTTGTGTTGCACAGACACACGACACTGAGTTGTGTTGCACGGACACACGACACTGAGTTGTGTTGCACGGACACACGACACTGAGTTGTGTTGCACGGACACACGACACTGAGTTGTGTTGCACGGACACACGGACACACGACACTGAGTTGTGTTGCACGGACACACGACACTGAGATGTGTTGCACGGACACACGACACTGAGTTGTGTTGCACGGACACACGACACTGAGTTGTGTTGCACGGACACACGACACTGAGATGTGTTGCACGGACACACGACACTGAGTTGTGTTGCACGGACACACGGACACACGACACTGAGTTGTGTTGCACGGACACACGACGCTGAGTTGTGTTGCACGGACACACGGACACACGACACGAGTCTCAGTCCAAGTGTGAATACATGTTCATGATAAAGTCTCAGTCCAAGTGTGAATACATGTTCATGATAAAGTCTCAGTCCAAGTGTGAATACATGTTCATGATAAAGTCTCAGTCCAAGTGTGAATACATGTTCATGATAAAGTCTCAGTCCAAGTGTGAATACATGTTCATGATAAAGTCTCAGTCCAAGTGTGAATACATGTTCATGATAAAGTCTCAGTCCAAGTGTGAATACATGTTCATGATAAAGTCTCAGTCCAAGTGTGAATACATGTTCATGATAGAGTCTCAGTCCAAGTGTGAATACATGTTCATGATAGAGTCTCAGTCCAAGTGTGAATACATGTTCATGATAAAGTCTCAGTCCAAGTGTGAATACATGTTCATGATAGAGTCTCAGTCCAAGTGTGAATACATGTTCATGATAAAGTCTCAGTCCAAGTGTGAATACATGTTCATGATAAAGTCTCAG
>JAWQFJ010020566.1:0-30882 GCA_034096865.1 Theodoxus fluviatilis | reverse complement strand
TTTCCTTCTGTCTCTCTTTGTGCCTCTCCCTTTCCTTCGCTTTCTCTCTTTGTGCCCCCCCCCCTTTCCTTCTGTCTGTCTTTGTGCCTCCCCCTTTTCTTCTGTCTCTCTTTGTGCCTCCCACTTTCCTTCTGTCTCTCTTTGTGCCTCCCCCTTTCCTTCGCTCTCTCTCTCTTTGTGCCTCCCCCTTTCCTTCTGTCTCTCTTTGTGTCTCCCCCTTTCCTTCTGTCTCTCTCTCTTTGTGCCTCTCCCTTTCCTTCTCTCTCTCTCTCTTTGTGCCTCCGCCTTTCCTTCTGTCTCTCTTTGTGCCTCCCTCTTTCCTTCTGTCTCTCTTTGTGCCTCCCTCTTTCCTTCTGTCTCTCTTTGTGCCTCCCCCTTTCCTTCTCTCTCTCTTTGTGCCTCCCCCTTTCCTTCTGTCTCTCTTTGTGCCTCCCTCTTTCCTTCTGTCTCTCTTTGTGCCTCCCCCTTTCCTTCTCTCTCTATTTGTGCCTCCCTCTTTCCTTCTCTCTCTCTTTGTGCCTCCCCCTTTCCTTCGCTCTCTCTCTCTTTGTGCCTCCTCCTTTCCTTCTCTCTCTCTCTCTCTCTCTCTCTTTGTGCCTCCCCCTTTCCTTCTCTCTCTCTTTGTGCCTCCCCCTTTCCTTCGCTCTCTCTCTCTTTGTGCCTCCCCCTTTCCTTCTCTCTCTCTTTGTGCCTCTCCCTTTCCTTCTCTCTCTTCGTGCCTCCCCCTTTCCTTCTGTCTCTCTTCGTGTCTCCCTCTTTCCTTCTCTCTCTCTTTGTGCCTCCCTCTTTCCTTCTCTCTCTCTTTGTGCCTCTCCCTTTCCTTCTCTCTCTTCGTGCCTCCCCCTTTCCTTCTGTCTCTCTTCGTGTCTCCCCCTTTCCTTCTGTCTCTCTTCGTGTCTCCCTCTTTCCTTCTGTCTCTCATTGTGCCTCCCCCTTTCCTTCTGTCTCTCTTTGTGCCTCTCCCTTTCCTTCTGTCTGTCTTTGTGCCTCTCTCTTTCCTTCTGTCTCTCTTTGTGCCTCTCCCTTTCCTTCGCTCTCTTTGTGTCTCCCCCTTTTCTTCTCTCTCTCTTTGTGTCTCCCCCTTTCCTTCTCTCTCTCTTTGTGCCTCTCCCTTTCCTTCTGTCTCTCTTTGTGCCTCCCCCTTTCCTTCTCTCTCTCTTTGTGCCGCCCCCTTTTCTTCTCTCTCTCTTTGTGTCTCCCCCTTTCCTTCTCTCTCTCTTTGTGTCTCCCCCTTTCCTTCTGTCTGTCTGTGTGCCTCTCCCTTTCCTTCTCTCTCTCTTTGTGTCTCCCCCTTTCCTTCTGTCTCTCTTTGTGTCTCCCCCTTTCCTTCTGTCTCTCTTTGTGCCTCTCCCTTTCCTTCTCTCTCTCTTTGTGTCTCCCCCTTTCCTTCTGTCTCTCTTTGTGTCTCCCCCTTTCCTTCTTTCTCTCTCTCTGTGCTAGCCTGCCTGCCTACCTACCTGCCTGTCTGCCTGCCTGTGTGCCTGCCTGCCTGCCTGTCTGCCTGTTTGCCTGCCTTCCTGCCTGCTTGTTTGCCTGCCTGCCTGCCTGCCTGTCTGTCTGACTGTTGACTGACTGACTGTGTGTATGTGTGTGTGTGTGTATGCGAATGTGTGTGTATGTGTGCTTGTATGTGTGTATGTGTATATATGTGTATATGTGTGTTGTGTATGTGTGTGAATGTGTGTATGTATGTGTGTATGTGTGCATGTGTGTGTATGTGTGTGAGTGTGTGTATGTGTGTGTAAGTGTATATATGGATGTGTATGTGTGTATGTGTGTAAGCATGTGTGTGAGTATGTATGTATATGTGTGTATGTGCGTGTTTTGTGTGTATGCATGTGTGTGTATGTTTGTTTACATGTATGTATGTGTGTGCCTATCACTCACTCTCACCTACCTTCAGGGGTGCAGGCTCTGGGGACCAGGACACGGCGGAAGTTGTGGGCGACCATGGGGCGGAACATGTTGGGGACGAGTTTGGGGTTGGGGGTTGTGGGTTTGGAAGGGGGTGTGGGTTTGGGAGGGGGTGTGTGGCGGGGTGGCTCGGGGGCACGGGACTGGAGGTACAGCAGCACCCCACACGCCCCCACCGTCAGCAGCACCACAGCCCTCAGCACCAGGAACAAACGGCAGCGCATGGCGACAGCACTTTCTCACGCCCTCGCACCTTCCGTGCAGGCAACGGCGTGGGCTCTTGCCTCCTGGATTCCAGTCCGGGGACAGCAGCACACCGCGTGTCTGCTGCAGGTGGTCTGTGCCCAGGCCTCGCCGCCCAGTGGTCGCGCTGGCAGCACTCACAGCAGTTCCTTGACTGGCAAGCACACTGCACTGATGCGCTGCCTTATTGGTGTCGTTGTTTTAGTACTGCAGCACGCTAAACGTCAGTTGCAGTCATGAGTGGAGTGAATAAAATGGTTTTCATCTCGAGATTTTTAGCACTTTAACTATTTTTCTGTCACGTCGTTTTGTGTTTAGGGTTCAACGCAGCAGTCTGCCTTTCACAGAGATTACCATCGCACATTACAAAAGTGTTTGACGATGACAACTGCAACTCGTACGTGTGTTCTCCCAATGACAACCCTTCTCTACAGCTTGGTGCATCACAGCACTGTTTCACAGCGAGGACTGTGCCACACCACAGCACTGTTTCACAGCGAGGACTGTGCCACACCACAGCGCTGTTTCACAGTGAGGACTGTGCCACACCACAGCACTGTTTCACAGCGAGGACTGTGCCACACCACAGCACTGTTTCACAGCGAGGACTGTGCCTCACTACAGCCCTGTTTCACAGCGAGGACTGTGCCTCACTACAGCACTGTTTCACAGCGAGGACTGTGCCACACTACAGCACTGTTTCACAGCGAGGACTGTGCCACACCACAGCAATGTTTCACAGCGAGGACTGTGCCTCACTACAGCAGTGATTCACAGCGAGGACTGTGCCACACTACAGCAATGTTTCACAGCGAGGACTGTGCCACACTACAGCACTGTTTCACAGCGAGGACTGTGCCTCACTACAGCACTATTTCACAGCGAGGACTGTGCCTCACTACAGCCCTGTTTCACAGCGAGGACTGTGCCACACCACAGCACTGTTTCACACCGAGGACTGTGCCACACTACAGCACTGTTTCACAGCGAGGACTGTGCCTCACTACAGCCCTGTTTCACAGCGAGGACTGTGCCACACCACAGCAATGTTTCACAGCGAGGACTGTGCCACACTACAGCACTGTTTCACAGCGAGGACTGTGCCTCACTACAGCAATGTTTCACAGCGAGGACTGTGCCACACTACAGCACTGTTTCACAGCGAGGACTGTGCCACACTACAGCACTGTTTCACAGCGAGGACTGAGCCACACCACAGCACTATTTCACAGCGATGACTGTGGCACACTACAGCACTGTTTCACAGCGAGGACTGTGCCACACTATAGCCCTGTTTCACAGCGAGGACTGTGCCTACAGCCCTGTTTCACAGCGAGGACTGTGCCACACCACAGCACTGTTTCACAGCTAGGACTGAGCCACACTACAGCAATGTTTCACAGCGAGGACTGTGCCACACCACAGCACTGTTTCACAGCGAGGACTGTGCCACACCACAGCACTGTTTCACAGCGAGGACTGAGCCACACTACAGCCCTGTTTCACAGCGAGGATTGTGCCACACTACAGCACTGTTTCACAGCGAGGACTGTGCCACACCACAGCACTGTTTCACAGCGAGGACTGTGCCTCACTACAGCAGTGTTTCACAGCGAGGACTGTGCCACACTACAGCACTGTTTCACAGCGAGGACTGTGCCACACTACAGCAATGTTTCACAGCGAGGACTGTGCCTCACTACAGCAGTGTTTCACAGCGAGGACTGTGCCACACTACAGCACTGTTTCACAGCGAGGACTGTGCCACACTACAGCAATGTTTCACAGCGAGGACTGTGCCACACTACAGCACTGTTTCACAGCGAGGACTGTGCCACACTACAGCACTATTTCACAGCGAGGACTGTGCCACACCACAGCAATGTTTCACAGCGAGGACTGTGCCACACTACAGCACTGTTTCACAGCGAGGACTGTGCCACACTACAGCACTGTTTCACAGCGAGGACTGTGCCACACTACAGCACTGTTTCACAGCGAGGACTGTGCCACACTACAGCACTGTTTCACAGCGAGGACTGTGCCTCACTACAGCACTATTTCACAGCGAGGACTGTGGCACACTACAGCACTGTTTCACAGCGAGGACTGTGCCACACTATAGCCCTGTTTCACAGCGAGGACTGTGCCTACAGCCCTGTTTCACAGCGAGAACTGTGCCACACCACAGCACTGTTTCACAGCGAGGACTGAGCCACACCACAGCACTGTTTCACAGCGAGGACTGTGCCACACTACAGCAATGTTTCACAGCGAGGACTGTGCCTCACTACAGCAGTGTTTCACAGCGAGGACTGTGCCACACTACAGCACTGTTTCACAGCGAGGATTGTGCCTCACTACAGCAGTGTTTCACAGCGAGGACTGTGCCTCACTACAGCAATGTTTCACAGCGAGGACTGTGCCTCACTACAGCAGTGTTTCACAGCGAGGACTGTGCCTCACTACAGCAGTGTTTCACAGTGCGGATTGTGTCACACCACAGCACTGAGTGGGAGAACTTTGGTTGAATACAGCTTTTGTTTCATGGCGAACACCGTGGCACATTGCCTGATACCAGATTACCCAGAAATAGTTCTTCGTTGACATACAAGGCTTTGTGGAACCAGCAAAGTCCACTGTCTCACACTAGGAAGATGAGTGACGATGTTCCTGTCGGAACGCTTTCGCTGCGAGTGGCATGGAAGGAGAAAATGCAAAGCCAAGCAAACTGAGGCTGCAGCCCGCTGCCATCCAGGCATTCCACCTGATACGCTGGCGTCATTCGTGCTTGCTTGGATACGGGTTGGGGTTGGCATCCATCCTTCAGGATGTCACAGCATGACGTCACAGCATGACGTCACAGCATGACGTCACCAGCATGACGTCAGAGCAAGGACTGCAGAGAAGCAGCCTCCAGTCGCGCGTTGCCAGGGAATCTGCAAAACAACCAGATATAAGAGTGCCCGGCGTAGTGAAGTAAACTGTGCTACACTGTGCCCTACACAGTACCTAAGTTGTCCGCACCCCTCCCCCTCCCTCTATCCCCAACCCAACCCTTCCATCTCCCAATGCAATGTCATTCTCCACACTTGTGGTGTGCCAAGGCTCTGTACAAAAAACAAACAAACAAAATATCATGTCAACAAAAAGACAAGTGAGCAAACATATCACCTGCAAGCCAGTGCAGTGAACGACTAAAAGCAGTCGCACTGAACAATTTAAAAACAAATGCATTAAACAATGGACAAAGAGTGGCACTGAACACTGGACAAAGAGTGGCACTGAACACTGGACAAAGAGTGGCACTGAACACTGGACAAAGAGTGGCACTGAACACTGGACAAAGAGTGGCACTGAACACTGGACAAAGAGTGGCACTGAACAATGGACAAAGAGTGGCACTGAACACTGGACAAAGAATGACATTAGACAATGGACAAAGAGTGGCACTGAACACTGGACAAAGTGTGGCACTGAACACTGGACAAAGAGTGGCACTGAACACTGGACAAAGAGTGGCACTGAACACTGGACAAAGAGTGGCACTGAACACTGGACAAAG
The DNA here is from genome assembly GCA_034096865.1 of Theodoxus fluviatilis. NCBI lineage: Eukaryota > Metazoa > Mollusca > Gastropoda > Cycloneritida > Neritidae > Theodoxus > Theodoxus fluviatilis. The sequence goes on along the minus strand of JAWQFJ010020566.1, from coordinate 25,160 downwards.
AGTGGCATTAGACAATGGACAAAAAGTTGCACTGAACAATGGACAAAGAGTGGCACTGAACACTGGACAAAGAATGACATTGGACAATAGACAAATAGTGGCACTGAACACTGGACAAAGAGTGGCACTGAACACTGGACAAAGAGTGGCACTGAATACTGGACAAAGAGTGGCACTGAACACTGGACAAAGAGTGGCACTGAACACTGGACAAAGAGTGGCATTAGACAATGGACAAAGAGTGGCACTGAACACTGGACAAAGAGTGGCACTGAACACTGGACAAAGAGTGGCACTGAACACTGGACACAGAGTGGCATTAGACAATGGACAAAGAGTGGCACTGAACACTGGACAAAGAGTGGCACTGAACACTGGACAAAGAGTGGCACTGAACACTGGACAAAGAGTGGCACTGAACAATGGACAAAGAGTGGCACTGAACACTGGACAAAGAGTGGCACTGAACACTGGACAAGGAGTGGCACTGAACACTGGACAAAGAGTGGCATTGGACAATGGACAAAGAGTGGCACTGAACACTGGACAAAGAGTGGCACTGAACACTGGACAAAGAGTGGCATTGGACAATAGACAAATAGTGGCACTGAACACTGGACAAAGAGTGGCATTAGACAATGGACAAAGAGTGGCACTGAACACTGGACAAAGAGTGGCATTAGACAATGGACAAAGAGTGGCATTAGACACTGGACAAATAGTGGCACTGAACACTGGACAAAGAGTGGCATTAGACAATGGACAAAGAGTGGCATTAGACAATAGACAAATAGTGGCATTAGACAATGGACAAAGAGTGGCATTAGACAATGGACAAAGAGTGGCATTAGACAATGGACAAAGAGTGGCATTAGACAATGGACAAAGAGTGGCATTGAACAATGGACAAAGAGTGACACTGAACACTGGACAAAGAGTGGCACTGAACACTGGACAAAGAGTGGCATTAGACAATGGACAAAGAGTGGCATTAGACAATGGACAAATAGTGGCACTGAACACTGGACAAAGAGTGGCATTAGACAATGGACAAAGAGTGGCATTAGACAATGGACAAAGAGTGGCATTAGACACTGGACAAAGAGTGGCATTGAACAATGGACAAAGAGTGGCACTGAACACTGGACAAAGAGTGGCACTGAACACTGGACAAAGAGTGGCATTAGACAATGGACTAACAATGACACTGAACACTGGACAAAGAGTGGCACTGAACACTGGACTAACAATGACACTGAACACTGGACAAAGAGTGGCACTGAACATTGGACTAACAATGACACTGAACACTGGACAAAGAGTGGCACTGAACACTGGACAAAGAATAACATTAGACAATGGACAAAGAGTGGCATTAGACAATGGACAAAGAGTGGCATTAGACAATGGACAAAGAGTGGCACTGAACACTGGACAAAGAGTGGCATTGGACAATGGACAAAGAGTGGCATTAGACAATGGACAAAGAGTGGCATTAGACACTGGACAAAGAGTGGCACTGAACACTGGACAAAGAGTGGCACTGAACACTGGACAAAGAGTGGCACTGAACACTGGACAAAGAGTGGCACTGAACAATGGACAAAGAGTGGCACTGAACACTGGACAAAGAGTGGCACTGAACACTGGACAAAGAGTGGCACTGAACACTGGACAAAGAGTGGCATTAGACAATGGACAAAGAGTGGCACTGAACACTGGACAAAGAGTGGCATTGGACAATGGACAAAGAGTGGCATTAGACAATGGACAAAGAGTGGCACTGAACACTGGACAAAGAGTGGCACTGAACAATGGACAAAGAGTGGCACTGAACACTGGACAAAGAGTGGCACTGAACACTGGACAAAGAGTGGCACTGAACACTGGACAAAGAGTGGCACTGAACACTGGACAAAGAGTGGCATTAGACAATGGACAAAGAGTGGCATTAGACAATGGACAAAGAGTGGCATTAGACAATGGACAAAGAGTGGCATTGGACAATGGACAAAGAGTGGCACTGAACACTGGACAAAGAGTGGCACTGAACAATGGACAAAGAGTGGCACTGAACAATGGACAAAGAGTGGCACTGAACACTGGACAAAGAGTGGCACTGAACACTGGACAAAGAGTGGCACTGAACACTGGACAAAGAGTGGCACTGAACACTGGACAAAGAGTGGCACTGAACACTGGACAAAGAGTGGCACTGAACACTGGACAAAGAGTGGCACTGAACACTGGACAAAGAGTGGCACTGAACACTGGACAAAGAGTGGCATTAGACAATGGACAAAGAGTGGCACTGAACAATGGACAAAGAGTGGCACTGAACACTGGACAAATAGTGGCACTGAACACTGGACAAAGAGTGGCATTGGACAATGGACAAAGAGTGGCATTAGACACTGGACAAAGAGTGGCACTGAACACTGGACAAAGAGTGGCACTGAACACTGGACAAAGAGTGGCATTAGACAATGGACTAACAATGACACTGAACACTGGACAAAGACTGGCACTGAACACTGGACTAACAATGACACTGAACACTGGACAAAGAGTGGCACTGAACATTGGACTAACAATGACACTGAACACTGGACAAAGAGTGGCACTGAACACTGGACTAACAATGACACTGAACACTGGACAAAGAGTGGCACTGAACACTGGACAAATAGTGGCATTAGACAATGGACAAAGAGTGGCACTGAACACTGGACAAAGAGTGGCACTGAACACTGGACAAAGAGTGGCACTGAACACTGGACAAAGAGTGGCACTGAACACTGGACAAAGAGTGGCATTGGACAATGGACAAAGAGTGGCACTGAACAATGGACAAAGAGTGGCACTGAACACTGGACAAAGAGTGGCACTGAACACTGGACAAAGAGTGGCACTGAACACTGGACAAAGAGTGGCACTGAACACTGGACAAAGAGTGGCACTGAACACTGGACAAAGAGTGGCACTGAACACTGGACAAAGAGTGGCACTGAACACTGGACAAAGAGTGGCACTGAACACTGGACAAAGAGTGGCACTGAACACTGGACAAAGTGGCACTGAACACTGGACAAAGAGTGGCACTGAACACTGGACAAATAGTGGCATTAGACAATGGACAAAGAGTGGGATTGGACAATGGACAAAGAGTGGCACTGAACACTGGACAAAGAGTGGCACTGAACACTGGACAAAGAGTGGCACTGAACAATGGACAAAGAGTGGCACTGAACACTGGACAAAGAGTGACACTGAACACTGGACAAAGAGTGGCACTGAACACTGGACAAATAGTGGCACTGAACAATGGACAAAGAGTGGCACTGAACACTGGACAAATAGTGGCATTAGACAATAGACAAAGAGTGGCACTGAACAATGGACAAAGAGTTGCACTGAACACTGGACTAACAATGACACTGAACAATGGACAAACAGTCGCACAAAAGATGGAGCGAACTTCAGGGCGAAGTGCGAGCAAACTTGAGGGCGAGGTGAGAGCAAACTTGAGGGCGAGGTGAGAGCAAACTTGAGGGCGAGGTGAGAGCAATAAAGAACTGGAGGAATGACCACGGACCTGCGGTGTGGTGAGGCGTTTCTCCAAGCAAGAATGCTAGGAAACAAACAAACATGAGATCAAAATGTTGAGCCAACTAGCAAACAAAGTGCTGCTAATGAAAATGTGCTTACTTTGCCTATCAAGTAACAAAACTGACCAACAAATAACCGAAATAAACTAACTTTGGTATCTACATGTACACTAACAAACGAACCAAATACTTCGTCATGATACGGTTATGCCGCATTCTACAAACACATTCGCACACCTATGCACTTACATGCAATGACGAGTACACATACGGACACCCATGTATACACACACAAACACAAGTGCAGTGTCAGTGGAAGAGCTACAGACACAAGTGCAGTGTCACTGGGGGAGATACACACACAAGTGCAGTGTCAGTGGGGAAGATACACACACAAGTGCAGTGTCAGTGGGGAAGATACACACACAAGTGCAGTGTCAGTGGGGGAGACACACACACAAGTGCAGTGTCAGTGGGGGAGATACACACACAAGTGCAGTGTCAGTGGGGGAGATACACACACAAGTGCAGTGTCAGTGGGGGAGATACACACACAAGTGCAGTGTCAGTGGGGAAGATACACACACAAGTGCAGTGTCAGTGGGGAAGATACACACACAAGTGCAGTGTCAGTGGGGGAGACACACACACAAGTGCAGTGTCAGTGGGGGAGATACACACACAAGTGCAGTGTCAGTGGGGGAGATACACACACAAGTGCAGTGTCAGTGGGGGAGATACACACACAAGTGCAGTGTCAGTGGGGGAGATACACACACAAGTGCAGTGTCACTGGGGGAGATACACACACAAGTGCAGTGTCAGTGGGGGAGATACACACACAAGTGCAGTGTCAGTGGGGGAGATACACACACCCAAGTGCAGTGTCAGTGGGGGAGATACACACACAAGTGCAGTGTCAGTGGGGAAGATACACACACAAGTACAGTGTCAGTGGGGGAGATACACACACAAGTGTAGTGTCAGTGGGGGAGATACACACACAAGTGCAGTGTCACTGGGGGAGATACACACACAAGTGCAGTGTCAGTGGGGGAGATACACACACAAGTGCAGTGTCAGTGGGGGAGATACACACACAAGTGCAGTGTCAGTGGGGGAGATACACACACAAGTGCAGTGTCAGTGGGGGAGATACACACACAAGTGCAGTGTCATCTCCACACCTCGCTCCAGCCTCTCCACACCTCGCTCCAACCTCTCCACACCTCGCTCCAACCTCTCCACACCTTGACCTCGCTCCAGCCTCTCCACACCTCGCTCCAGCCTCTCCACACCTTGACCTCGCTCCAGCCTCTCCACACCTTGCTCCAGCCTCTCCACACCTTGACCTCGCTCCAGCCTCTCCACACCTCGCTCCAGCCTCTCCACACCTCGCTCCAGCCTCTCCACACCTCGCTCCAGCCTCTCCACACCTTGCTCCAGCCTCTCCACACCTCGCTCCAGCCTCTCCACACCTCGCTCCAGCCTCTCCACACCTCGCTCCAGCCTCTCCACACCTCGCTCCAGCCTCTCCACACCTCGCTCCAGCCTCTCCACACCTCGCTCCAGCCTCTCCACACCTTGCTCCAGCCTCTCCACACCTCGCTCCAGCCTCTCCACACCTCGCTCCAGCCTCTCCACACCTTGACCTCGCTCCAGCCTCTCCACACCTTGCTCCAGCCTCTCCACACCTTGACCTCGCTCCAGCCTCTCCACACCTCGCTCCAACCTCTCCACACCTTGCTCCAACCTCTCCACACCTCGCTCCAGCCTCTCCACACCTCGCTCCAGCCTCTCCACACCTTGCTCCAACCTCTCCACACCTCGCTCCAGCCTCTCCACACCTCGCTCCAGCCTCTCCACACCTCGCTCCAGCCTCTCCACACCTCGCTCCAGCCTCTCCACACCTTGACCTCGCTCCAGCCTCTCCACACCTCGCTCCAGCCTCTCCACACCTTGACCTCGCTCCAGCCTCTCCACACCTCGCTCCAGCCTCTCCACACCTCGCTCCAGCCTCTCCACACCTTGCTCCAGCCTCTCCACACCTCGCTCCAGCCTCTCCACACCTCGCTCCAGCCTCTCCACACCTTGCTCCAGCCTCTCCACACCTTGCTCCAGCCTCTCCACACCTCGCTCCAGCCTCTCCACACCTCGCTCCAGCCTCTCCACACCTTGCTCCAACCTCTCCACACCTTGCTCCAGCCTCTCCACACCTTGCTCCAGCCTCTCCACACCTCGCTCCAGCCTCTCCACACCTCGCTCCAGCCTCTCCACACCTTGCTCCAGCCTCTCCACACCTCGCTCCAGCCTCTCCACACCTCGCTCCAGCCTCTCCACACCTTGCTCCAGCCTCTCCACACCTCGCTCCAGCCTCTCCACACCTCGCTCCAGCCTCTCCACACCTCGCTCCAGCCTCTCCACACCTCGCTCCAGCCTCTCCACACCTCGCTCCAGCCTCTCCACACCTCGCTCCAGCCTCTCCACACCTCGCTCCAGCCTCTCCACACCTTGCTCCAGCCTCTCCACACCTCGCTCCAGCCTCTCCACACCTCGCTCCAGCCTCTCCACACCTTGCTCCAGCCTCTCCACACCTTGCTCCAGCCTCTCCACACCTCGCTCCAGCCTCTCCACACCTCGCTCCAGCCTCTCCACACCTCGCTCCAGCCTCTCCACACCTCGCTCCAGCCTCTCCACACCTCGCTCCAGCCTCTCCACACCTTGCTCCAGCCTCTCCACACCTCGCTCCAGCCTCTCCACACCTTGCTCCAGCCTCTCCACACCTCGCTCCAGCCTCTCCACACCTCGCTCCAGCCTCTCCACACCTCGCTCCAGCCTCTCCACACCTCGCTCCAGCCTCTCCACACCTCGCTCCAGCCTCTCCACACCTTGCTCCAGCCTCTCCACACCTCGCTCCAGCCTCTCCACACCTCGCTCCAGCCTCTCCACACCTCGCTCCAGCCTCTCCACACCTTGCTCCAGCCTCTCCACACCTTGCTCCAGCCTCTCCACACCTCGCTCCAGCCTCTCCACACCTCGCTCCAGCCTCTCCACACCTTGACCTCGCTCCAGCCTCTCCACACCTTGCTCCAGCCTCTCCACACCTCGCTCCAGCCTCTCCACACCTCGCTCCAGCCTCTCCACACCTCGCTCCAGCCTCTCCACACCTCGCTCCAGCCTCTCCACACCTTGCTCCAGCCTCTCCACACCTCGCTCCAGCCTCTCCACACCTCGCTCCAGCCTCTCCACACCTCGCTCCAGCCTCTCCACACCTCTCTCCAGCCTCTCCACACCTCGCTCCAGCCTCTCCACACCTTGCTCCAGCCTCTCCACACCTCGCTCCAGCCTCTCCACACCTCGCTCCAGCCTCTCCACACCTTGCTCCAGCCTCTCCACACCTCGCTCCAGCCTCTCCACACCTCGCTCCAGCCTCTCCACACCTCGCTCCAGCCTCTCCACACCTCGCTCCAGCCTCTCCACACCTCGCTCCAGCCTCTCCACACCTCGCTCCAGCCTCTCCACACCTCGCTCCAGCCTCTCCACACCTCGCTCCAGCCTCTCCACACCTCGCTCCAGCCTCTCCACACCTCGCTCCAGCCTCTCCACACCTCGCTCCAGCCTCTCCACACCTTGCTCCAGCCTCTCCACACCTCGCTCCAGCCTCTCCACACCTCGCTCCAGCCTCTCCACACCTTGCTCCAGCCTCTCCACACCTCGCTCCAGCCTCTCCACACCTCGCTCCAGCCTCTCCACACCTTGACCTCGCTCCAGCCTCTCCACACCTCGCTCCAGCCTCTCCACACCTCGCTCCAGCCTCTCCACACCTCGCTCCAGCCTCTCCACACCTCGCTCCAGCCTCTCCACACCTCGCTCCAGCCTCTCCACACCTCGCTCCAGCCTCTCCACACCTCGCTCCAGCCTCTCCACACCTCGCTCCAGCCTCTCCACACCTCGCTCCAGCCTCTCCACACCTCGCTCCAGCCTCTCCACACCTTGCTCCAGCCTCTCCACACCTCGCTCCAGCCTCTCCACACCTTGCTCCAGCCTCTCCACACCTCGCTCCAGCCTCTCCACACCTTGCTCCAGCCTCTCCACACCTCGCTCCAGCCTCTCCACACCTTGCTCCAGCCTCTCCACACCTCGCTCCAGCCTCTCCACACCTCGCTCCAGCCTCTCCACACCTCGCTCCAGCCTCTCCACACCTCGCTCCAGCCTCTCCACACCTCGCTCCAGCCTCTCCACACCTCGCTCCAGCCTCTCCACACCTCGCTCCAGCCTCTCCACACCTCGCTCCAGCCTCTCCACACCTCGCTCCAGCCTCTCCACACCTCGCTCCAGCCTCTCCACACCTCGCTCCAGCCTCTCCACACCTCGCTCCAGCCTCTCCACACCTCGCTCCAGCCTCTCCACACCTCGCTCCAGCCTCTCCACACCTTGACCTCGCTCCAGCCTCTCCACACCTCGCTCCAGCCTCTCCACACCTCGCTCCAGCCTCTCCACACCTCGCTCCAGCCTCTCCACACCTCGCTCCAGCCTCTCCACACCTCGCTCCAGCCTCTCCACACCTCGCTCCAGCCTCTCCACACCTCGCTCCAGCCTCTCCACACCTCGCTCCAGCCTCTCCACACCTCGCTCCAGCCTCTCCACACCTCGCTCCAGCCTCTCCACACCTCGCTCCAGCCTCTCCACACCTCGCTCCAGCCTCTCCACACCTCGCTCCAGCCTCTCCACACCTCGCTCCAGCCTCTCCACACCTCGCTCCAGCCTCTCCACACCTCGCTCCAGCCTCTCCACACCTCGCTCCAGCCTCTCCACACCTCGCTCCAGCCTCTCCACACCTCGCTCCAGCCTCTCCACACCTCGCTCCAGCCTCTCCACACCTCGCTCCAGCCTCTCCACACCTCGCTCCAGCCTCTCCACACCTCGCTCCAGCCTCTCCACACCTCGCTCCAGCCTCTCCACACCTCGCTCCAGCCTCTCCACACCTCGCTCCAGCCTCTCCACACCTCGCTCCAGCCTCTCCACACCTCGCTCCAGCCTCTCCACACCTCGCTCCAGCCTCTCCACACCTCGCTCCAGCCTCTCCACACCTCGCTCCAGCCTCTCCACACCTCGCTCCAGCCTCTCCACACCTCGCTCCAGCCTCTCCACACCTCGCTCCAGCCTCTCCACACCTCGCTCCAGCCTCTCCACACCTTGCTCCAGCCTCTCCACACCTCGCTCCAGCCTCTCCACACCTCGCTCCAGCCTCTCCACACCTCGCTCCAGCCTCTCCACACCTCGCTCCAGCCTCTCCACACCTCGCTCCAGCCTCTCCACACCTCGCTCCAGCCTCTCCACACCTCGCTCCAGCCTCTCCACACCTCGCTCCAGCCTCTCCACACCTCGCTCCAGCCTCTCCACACCTCGCTCCAGCCTCTCCACACCTCGCTCCAGCCTCTCCACACCTCGCTCCAGCCTCTCCACACCTCGCTCCAGCCTCTCCACACCTCGCTCCAGCCTCTCCACACCTCGCTCCAGCCTCTCCACACCTCGCTCCAGCCTCTCCACACCTCGCTCCAGCCTCTCCACACCTCTCTCCAGCCTCTCCACACCTCGCTCCAGCCTCTCCACACCTCGCTCCAGCCTCTCCACACCTCGCTCCAGCCTCTCCACACCTCGCTCCAGCCTCTCCACACCTCGCTCCAGCCTCTCCACACCTCGCTCCAGCCTCTCCACACCTCGCTCCAGCCTCTCCACACCTCGCTCCAGCCTCTCCACACCTCGCTCCAGCCTCTCCACACCTCGCTCCAGCCTCTCCACACCTCGCTCCAGCCTCTCCACACCTTGCTCCAGCCTCTCCACACCTCGCTCCAGCCTCTCCACACCTCGCTCCAGCCTCTCCACACCTCGCTCCAGCCTCTCCACACCTCGCTCCAGCCTCTCCACACCTGACCTCGCTCCAGCCTCTCCACACCTCGCTCCAGCCTCTCCACACCTCGCTCCAGCCTCTCCACACCTCGCTCCAGCCTCTCCACACCTCGCTCCAGCCTCTCCACACCTTGCTCCAGCCTCTCCACACCTCGCTCCAGCCTCTCCACACCTCGCTCCAGCCTCTCCACACCTCGCTCCAGCCTCTCCACACCTTGCTCCAGCCTCTCCACACCTCGCTCCAGCCTCTCCACACCTCGCTCCAGCCTCTCCACACCTTGCTCCAGCCTCTCCACACCTCGCTCCAGCCTCTCCACACCTCGCTCCAGCCTCTCCACACCTTGCTCCAGCCTCTCCACACCTCGCTCCAGCCTCTCCACACCTCGCTCCAGCCTCTCCACACCTCGCTCCAGCCTCTCCACACCTCGCTCCAGCCTCTCCACACCTCGCTCCAGCCTCTCCACACCTCGCTCCAGCCTCTCCACACCTTGCTCCAGCCTCTCCACACCTCGCTCCAGCCTCTCCACACCTCGCTCCAGCCTCTCCACACCTCGCTCCAGCCTCTCCACACCTTGCTCCAGCCTCTCCACACCTCGCTCCAGCCTCTCCACACCTCGCTCCAGCCTCTCCACACCTCGCTCCAGCCTCTCCACACCTCGCTCCAGCCTCTCCACACCTCGCTCCAGCCTCTCCACACCTCGCTCCAGCCTCTCCACACCTCGCTCCAGCCTCTCCACACCTTGCTCCAGCCTCTCCACACCTCGCTCCAGCCTCTCCACACCTCGCTCCAGCCTCTCCACACCTCGCTCCAGCCTCTCCACACCTCGCTCCAGCCTCTCCACACCTCGCTCCAGCCTCTCCACACCTCGCTCCAGCCTCTCCACACCTCGCTCCAGCCTCTCCACACCTCGCTCCAGCCTCTCCACACCTCGCTCCAGCCTCTCCACACCTCGCTCCAGCCTCTCCACACCTCGCTCCAGCCTCTCCACACCTCGCTCCAGCCTCTCCACACCTCGCTCCAGCCTCTCCACACCTCGCTCCAGCCTCTCCACACCTCGCTCCAGCCTCTCCACACCTCGCTCCAGCCTCTCCACACCTCGCTCCAGCCTCTCCACACCTCGCTCCAGCCTCTCCACACCTCGCTCCAGCCTCTCCACACCTCGCTCCAGCCTCTCCACACCTTGCTCCAGCCTCTCCACACCTCGCTCCAGCCTCTCCACACCTCGCTCCAGCCTCTCCACACCTCGCTCCAGCCTCTCCACACCTGGCTCCAGCCTCTCCACACCTTGCTCCAGCCTCTCCACACCTCGCTCCAGCCTCTCCACACCTTGCTCCAGCCTCTCCACACCTCGCTCCAGCCTCTCCACACCTTGACCTCGCTCCAGCCTCTCCACACCTCGCTCCAGCCTCTCCACACCTCGCTCCAGCCTCTCCACACCTTGCTCCAGCCTCTCCACACCTTGCTCCAGCCTCTCCACACCTCGCTCCAGCCTCTCCACACCTTGCTCCAACCTCTCCACACCTTGCTCCAGCCTCTCCACACCTCGCTCCAGCCTCTCCACACCTCGCTCCAGCCTCTCCACACCTCGCTCCAGCCTCTCCACACCTCGCTCCAGCCTCTCCACACCTCGCTCCAGCCTCTCCACACCTCGCTCCAGCCTCTCCACACCTCGCTCCAGCCTCTCCACACCTCGCTCCAGCCTCTCCACACCTGACCTCGCTCCAGCCTCTCCACACCTCGCTCCAGCCTCTCCACACCTTGCTCCAGCCTCTCCACACCTCGCTCCAGCCTCTCCACACCTCGCTCCAGCCTCTCCACACCTTGCTCCAGCCTCTCCACACCTCGCTCCAGCCTCTCCACACCTCGCTCCAGCCTCTCCACACCTTGCTCCAGCCTCTCCACACCTCGCTCCAGCCTCTCCACACCTTGCTCCAGCCTCTCCACACCTTGACCTCGCTCCAGCCTCTCCACACCTCGCTCCAGCCTCTCCACACCTTGCTCCAGCCTCTCCACACCTCGCTCCAGCCTCTCCACACCTCGCTCCAGCCTCTCCACACCTCGCTCCAGCCTCTCCACACCTTGCTCCAGCCTCTCCACACCTTGCTCCAGCCTCTCCACACCTTGCTCCAGCCTCTCCACACCTCGCTCCAGCCCTCTCCACACCTTGCTCCAGCCTCTCCACACCTTGCTCCAGCCTCTCCACACCTCGCTCCAGCCTCTCCACACCTTGCTCCAGCCTCTCCACACCTCGCTCCAGCCTCTCCACACCTCGCTCCAGCCTCTCCACACCTCGCTCCAGCCTCTCCACACCTTGCTCCAGCCTCTCCACACCTTGCTCCAGCCTCTCCACACCTCGCTCCAGCCTCTCCACACCTTGCTCCAGCCTCTCCACACCTCGCTCCAGCCTCTCCACACCTCGCTCCAGCCTCTCCACACCTCGCTCCAGCCTCTCCACACCTCGCTCCAGCCTCTCCACACCTCGCTCCAGCCTCTCCACACCTTGCTGCTCCAGCCTCTCCACACCTCGCTCCAGCCTCTCCACACCTCGCTCCAGCCTCTCCACACCTCGCTCCAGCCTCTCCACACCTCGCTCCAGCCTCTCCACACCTCGCTCCAGCCTCTCCACACCTCGCTCCAGCCTCTCCACACCTCGCTCCAGCCTCTCCACACCTCGCTCCAGCCTCTCCACACCTTCGCTCCAGCCTCTCCACACCTCGCTCCAGCCTCTCCACACCTCGCTCCAGCCTCTCCACACCTCGCTCCAGCCTCTCCACACCTTCGCTCCAGCCTCTCCACACCTCGCTCCAGCCTCTCCACACCTTGCTCCAGCCTCTCCACACCTCGCTCCAGCCTCTCCACACCTCGCTCCAGCCTCTCCACACCTCGCTCCAGCCTCTCCACACCTCGCTCCAGCCTCTCCACACCTTGCTCCAGCCTCTCCACACCTCGCTCCAGCCTCTCCACACCTTGACCTCGCTCCAGCCTCTCCACACCTTGCTCCAGCCTCTCCACACCTTGCTCCAGCCTCTCCACACCTCGCTCCAGCCTCTCCACACCTCGCTCCAGCCTCTCCACACCTCGCTCCAGCCTCTCCACACCTTGCTCCAGCCTCTCCACACCTCGCTCCAGCCTCTCCACACCTTGACCTCGCTCCAGCCTCTCCACACCTTGCTCCAGCCTCTCCACACCTCGCTCCAGCCTCTCCACACCTTGACCTCGCTCCAGCCTCTCCACACCTTGCTCCAGCCTCTCCACACCTTGCTCCAGCCTCTCCACACCTTGCTCCAGCCTCTCCACACCTCGCTCCAGCCTCTCCACACCTCGCTCCAGCCTCTCCACACCTCGCTCCAGCCTCTCCACACCTCGCTCCAGCCTCTCCACACCTTGACCTCGCTCCAGCCTCTCCACACCTCGCTCCAGCCTCTCCACACCTCGCTCCAGCCTCTCCACACCTCGCTCCAGCCTCTCCACACCTTGACCTCGCTCCAGCCTCTCCACACCTCGCTCCAGCCTCTCCACACCTTGACCTCGCTCCAGCCTCTCCACACCTTGACCTCGCTCCAGCCTCTCCACACCTCGCTCCAGCCTCTCCACACCTTGACCTCGCTCCAGCCTCTCCACACCTTGACCTCGCTCCAGCCTCTCCACACCTCGCTCCAACCTCTCCACACCTTGACCTCGCTCCAGCCTCTCCACACCTCGCTCCAGCCTCTCCACACCTCGCTCCAGCCTCTCCACACCTTGACCTCGCTCCAGCCTCTCCACACCTCGCTCCAGCCTCTCCACACCTTGACCTCGCTCCAGCCTCTCCACACCTCGCTCCAGCCTCTCCACACCTTGACCTCGCTCCAGCCTCTCCACACCTCGCTCCAGCCTCTCCACACCTCGCTCCAGCCTCTCCACACCTTGACCTCGCTCCAGCCTCTCCACACCTTGACCTCGCTCCAGCCTCTCCACACCTCGCTCCAGCCTCTCCACACCTCGCTCCAGCCTCTCCACACCTCGCTCCAGCCTCTCCACACCTCGCTCCAGCCTCTCCACACCTTGCTCCAGCCTCTCCACACCTTGACCTCGCTCCAGCCTCTCCACACCTCGCTCCAACCTCTCCACACCTCGCTCCAGCCTCTCCACACCTCGCTCCAGCCTCTCCACACCTCGCTCCAGCCTCTCCACACCTTGCTCCAGCCTCTCCACACCTTGCTCCAGCCTCTCCACACCTTGCTCCAGCCTCTCCACACCTCGCTCCAGCCTCTCCACACCTTGCTCCAGCCTCTCCACACCTTGCTCCAGCCTCTCCACACCTCGCTCCAGCCTCTCCACACCTTGCTCCAGCCTCTCCACACCTCGCTCCAGCCTCTCCACACCTTGCTCCAGCCTCTCCACACCTTGCTCCAGCCTCTCCACACCTCGCTCCAGCCTCTCCACACCTTGCTCCAGCCTCTCCACACCTCGCTCCAGCCTCTCCACACCTCGCTCCAGCCTCTCCACACCTTGACCTCGCTCCAGCCTCTCCACACCTTGCTCCAGCCTCTCCACACCTTGCTCCAGCCTCTCCACACCTCGCTCCAGCCTCTCCACACCTTGACCTCGCTCCAGCCTCTCCACACCTTGCTCCAGCCTCTCCACACCTTGCTCCAGCCTCTCCACACCTCGCTCCAGCCTCTCCACACCTCGCTCCAGCCTCTCCACACCTCGCTCCAGCCTCTCCACACCTCGCTCCAGCCTCTCCACACCTCGCTCCAGCCTCTCCACACCTCGCTCCAGCCTCTCCACACCTTGACCTCGCTCCAGCCTCTCCACACCTTGACCTCGCTCCAGCCTCTCCACACCTTGACCTTGCTCCAGCCTCTCCACACCTTGCTCCAGCCTCTCCACACCTTGCTCCAACCTCTCCACACCTTGCTCCAACCTCTCCACACCTTGCTCCAGCCTCTCCACACCTCGCTCCAACTTCTCCACAGAAACAGGAAAACAATGGTTGATGAGATTCTGTCTGCTATCGTCAGGAATGCGGTGAGCGAACTTTCGAGAACTCACATCTTGAAATATTGGCCTATTGATGCAAACTTTGACTGCACAACTGTTATTTTGAAATGGATGAGTCCATCCGCAAGCAAGGGGCGCATCGCGCCTCCATGCAGTGACTACAGCGCCAAGACCAAGAAATCTCCGTCAAAGACGGCAAGAGATTTCCAGAGGCACCAAGAGTACCTCCGCAGACGCGATGAAAGTTTGCAAGGGAAGGAAGCTGTAGAGGTCCTCTCGAATTCGTCGCTTGGTGTGCAGTCTCCCCCTGAGTACCTGACACCCCCTACCTCTCCGAAGATGGAACGATTGAAGATGCAGTGTGTCGGCGACCGCAACCCAAGTGTGTCCTTCACGACGCTCGAAGTACATGCGGCTCCTGCGACTCCAGAAACGACACATGAGCTTGTGGGGAAAAGTGTGCCACTATTGAAACGCCTGCTCAACAACTGTCCCCAGAGAATTCACCTGACAACCGTGCAGATGACTCCCAGGTAACCAGTGCACCAGCTAATCACCGAGGCCACGACAAAATCGTGCAATGCGCCTTTGATGGCGCAATGCACGTTGATCCAATGAACGCTTCCGAGGTTATTCGGCAACTTAAGAGAGGAAACGACCGACCACAAGACTCATGTGCATGGTGTGACGGGTGTGCCGAACCCCTCACTTCCTGGATACCGTGCTCTGCTTGTGCAAGAGCAGCATTCTGTGCGGATCGCAGTAAGAATGTTTTGTCATGGGATCTTTGAACATGTCATTCGAACATTCCAGTTTTCTTTCTGTATGATTGTTGTGGACTGTGTTCATTTGCTCTCTTACCGATGTTAATCCAACTGCACAGAATCCACTTTATTTTGAAATGCATGATACTGTTTGCAACTAATGATGTCAATGACTATCACTCTTCTCCTTTGTGTTTTCAATTAGATGGTATTTGCTCTACAATTAGGGGCTTGTATTGAATGGTTATATCCTCGGCTGAGCAGAATGTTGGCGGTTATTTCGCCATGTCACTTCGTGACTGATTGTCTATCTGAATACGCAGTATGTGCTGATGCTTTTTATCCGTCCGAAAACATGTGGCAGCACAATGTGTAAGGATCTGGGCTAGACCACACGTGGTGGCACTAAACCTACATAAGTTGTACGGTAGTGATTTGTTTGTTTGTTTGTTGTTTTGCTTATTAGTACGAGTGGTGGTTGAGGGTGGGGATGGGGGTGAGGGGTTGATGTTGTGCAGCCTGTTTGAATAACACTGTGCAGCCTGTTTGCATAACGCTGTGCAGCCTGTTTGCATAACGCTGTGCAGCCTGTTTGCATAACGCTGTGCAGCCTGTTTGCATAACGCTGTGATTTTCGTTTGAATTCCTTTAAAATACAGCATTTTGTAACTGCTTCGTTTATGAGCCGATGGCCTGACAAATAAGGTGTCAAAGTCTCTCTCTCTCTCTCTCTCTCTCTCTCTCTGTCTCTCTCTCTCTCTCTCTCTCTCTCTCTCTCTCTGTCTGTCTCTGTGTTTCTGTGTTTCTGTCTCGCACGCACACACATACACGCGCGCGCGCGCACACACACACACACACGCAAACGCACAACACAAACACACACACGCATACAAACACAAACACACGCATACGCGCGCACACGCACGCACACACACACACACACGCCTACAAACACACAAACGCACACACACACACACACACACTCGCACTCACACCATTCCCACGAACTACGCAGCATCAAAATGTAAATCTCTAGAGTTTTATTGGACACCCATCCCTCCCATCCTTTTTCAGCTACCTGCGCCACTCCCACCGCCCACCCCCACTCCCTCAATACCACCCACCTCCCCTAACACCACCCCCAGCACCATCCCCCACCCCCTCAATACCACCCCACCTTCCGCACCACCATCCCGTACCCCCCATCCCCACGGCCCGCGTGAAATTCTTATGGCATCCATAAAACACAAGGACTGGGCGAGTCCTGGATTCCTTAACTACAAAACGACTTCCTCTCCCTACATTCCAGTGTGCATAGACATGGACAGCAGGGAATGAGGGGCACACACACACACACATACATACACACACATGCACACAAACACATACACACACACATACCCACACATGTATACACACACGCACACACATGCACACAAACACATGCACACACATACACACACATACACGCACACATGCACACAAACACATGAACACACACATGAACACACACATACACACACACATGCACACAAACACATGCACACACACGTACACACACATGCACACACACACATGCACACAAACACATGTACACACACATACACACAAACACATGCACACAAACACATGCACACACATACACACACATACACACACATACACGCACACATGCACACAAACACATGAACACACACATGAACACACACATACACACACACATGCACACAAACACATGCACACACACGTACACACACATGCACACACACACATGCACACAAACACATGTACACACACATACACACAAACACATGCACACAAACACATGAACACACACATACACACACATGTACACAAACACATGCACACACACATACACACAAACACATGCACACATATACACACAAACATGCACACAAACACATGCACACACACACATACACACACAATTACACACATACACTCTCACACACACATATACACACACATGCACACAAACACATGCACCACACATACACACGTATCTATCTATCTTTAGCGTTGCTTCGCGAACGAAGATGAGTCGATGCTGCTGTTCACGTCCACCGCAGACACGTTGGTGGCTATTAGGGTCTGCAACGAAGCTGGTAATCAGGAGTATTTGCCGCTGGTGCTCTATCGCGCGGAGAAACCAAAAAGTGGTCTCTGGTCAGTACAAATTGGCTTCAGAACGCAGTGAGAGAATACCAAGAGGTGTTCATTTTTGTTATGTTTGCCAGTGCTACCTTGGCAAAGTGATCGTTTATTGTCGCAGTATGCAGGCATGAAGTGACGAAGCTAGGTTCGAGCTTGCAAGCAAATGTAACTAAATAATGGCGTGGATCGGTGTAGTGTAGTGCTGTTGAATACTAGGTCTCTCTGTCTCTCGTTCTCAGCATTTCTGCTGCAGGAATGCAGTGCAAGATTATTGAGCAGAGCTCGCGCAAACTACATTGACTCGTTATAAATATCATTAAATGCACTCGCATATTCATTGTTGTTGTTGCTGTCCTCCTCATGTTTCCGTGTTCGTCTTTGTTTATCCTTTTTCAGTTTTTGTTGATGTTAGTTGTTACGAATCGACCCATCGTGTCTCCTTACGCGAAACGTGAAAAATATTTAAACTATGGGCATCAAGGCTTGACTCGCTCTTAGTCTCATTTGCTCCAGTTATGTTCTTGTTATTGGTCTTAACTAACTGTCATAGGCTAATAAGCAGTAAAGCTCCATTCGTTCGTTCATTCATTCATTTGTTCCGTCGGTCATTATGTATTTATTAATGCATTCGTTTGTTCGTTCATCCCCATTGTCTGCATGTACAGGTCGATGCGTCTGATATCACTCATTAAGACAGTTCTTAACCGGGCATATCTTTGACTGGGCGAACACTTAGCTCAGGAACTTATCCTGAGAGTAGGTAAAGCATATGCGAACAGTTTTCTGTCCGAACTACACAGTTACACGAGAAGCTGTCTAGTAGTGAGTACTCTGTAGCCCAACTTTTGACTTGATTCGATTTCGACGCACAACTCAATATGAATAATGTAGCAATATTCATTAACTATTGATGTACTGTACTTTGTGCTTTGAGACATTAATACCGTTATTTAGGTACGGTGCCTATGTTTGTGTGTCAGTAATCCTGAAAATGAGCGTTTTGTGTTCGAGCTGAGGACAATATGGCGGTTGGTGCGCCCTGCCAGAGCAAGCCCTGGGAATACTATGTACACGTCAAACCTTGTTTCAAAGGAAAGTGTTAGTCCGGTTAAAAACGGCCTGTTTAGCGCATATTCCCTTGTACATGCTTGTGTTGTAGTGGCCACACACAGGTTCAACCGTGAGTCCGTTATGCAAGGGGGGAGGGACTTTGTGAGGAGATTGACACCCCACAGGCTGCCACAAGCTCGGGAGGGGAGTTCACGACTACTCTTATTCTCAAAACAAAATAGTTGTACAGGTCTGCATCCCGAAAATCTGCAGGAAAATCCACTGCCGAACACCATCCTGTCTTGAGGCTGACTGGATCAGGAAGTTTTTGGCCCGATGGTGTTGTTAGTTTTGGAAACTTTGGGGCCAAAGCGTCGGCACAGTCTATGTCGGATTCCCCGCCGATTGCTTTGTTTACCTTCAAAGCAATACAGCCCTTGACCCTTTGAATTAGGTCTGCTTTCGTCCCCGACAATGGCTGTTGCATTTCCCGTATGAACTGCTTTAATTCCGGCACACGCCATCGTTCGAAATTTGCAGCGTCCATTGCCACCATATTTACAATAATGCAGTGTACTGACCAAGCAGGCGCGATAACTCTTGCGCTTAGCTTGTCAGGGGAAGCAATAACCCCCGTTGCAGACCCTAATAGAGGCCGATGCGGGACCGGTAAGCCCGACCACAGCGGCCGCAGGGGAAGATCCGGCCAGGGTCTAGCATGACGCCCTCTCGGTTTTTTCTCCTCTGGCGCTTCTCCTTTAGTGTGTTCCTGTGGGAGCTCTTCAACACTGCCGTGGCTTTATTGATGGTGTGGCGCCAGGCATCTCTGTCAGCAGCGACGGAGGTCCACTGTCGGGGATCGATGTTGCAGGAGATGAGGGCTTTCTTGAGAGAGTCTTTGTATCTCTTTTTCGGGCCCCCTTTGTCACGTCGACCAGTGGAAAGCTCACCAAATAGTGCTACCTTGGGCAGGCGGTGGTTTTCCATTCTGGAAACATGGCCTGCCCAGCGCAGCTGAGATCTCAAAAGCATGGTCTCTATGCTGGTGAGTTGAGACCGTTCCAAAACTTCCACATTTGTGATGTAGTCGCTCCAGTGTATCTCCAGGATCGTACGAATACAGCGTTGGTGGAAGCGTTCCAAGAGCCTCAGGTGTCGGTGGTACAGGACCCAGGATTCTGAGCCATACAGGAGTGTGGTAAGGACAACCGCTCTGTATACACTGATTTTTGTGTCCTTTCTGAGGTGTTTGTTGCTCCACACTCTCTTATACAACCTGCCAAAGGCTCTGCTGGCCTTGGCTATTCTGCTGTCCACTTCCTTGTCTATCTTGGCATCTGCCGTGATGGTGCAGCCCAGGTATGTGAACTGGCTGACAGAGCGTAGTTCGGTCTCCCCAATGTAGATGTGAAGAGGGTGAGACGCTTCTCGGGGGGCAGGTTGGTGGAGGACCTCCGTCTTCTTTAGGCTGACTTCCAGTCCGAAGAGCTGGGCAGCCTCTGCGAAGCAGGATGTGACTTGTTGCAAGGCTCTCTCAGAGTGTGCGACGAAGGCGGCATCGTCTGCGAAGAGGAGGTCTCTGATCGCCTGGTTTGTAGACTTGGTGCGGGCTCTCAGGTGCCCGAGGTCAAACAGGTTGCCATCTGGCCTGTATCTGACTCGGGAACACCACCACTTGCTGGGAACTTTCCCCGCCGACCTACAATTGGAACTCTCCACACTTATCCCTCGAGACCCACGTCCCCGGATTTTCTACCTACTCCCGAAGATACAAAAAGTAGGCACCCCAGGCCGCCCGATTGTGTCAGGGAAGGGGACCCTTTGTGAGAACCTATCTGGCTATGTAGATAAGATCCTCAAACCTCTGGTCGAGAAAACTCCCAGCTTTTGCAAAGACACCACCGACTTCCTCCACAAACTAAACGCCCATGGACAAGTCCCAGCAAGGACACTTCTGGTGACTATGGATGTTGCGTCTCTGTATACGAACATACCACACAGGGAGGGAGTCGCGGCAGTGAGATCCGCTCTACTGGAGAACAACGTCCCCACCCCTGACCACATCCTGTCCATGGTCCGTTTCATTCTGGAACACAATGTGTTCACCTTCAACGGTGACACATACTTACAGAGACATGGCACAGCAATGGGAACCAAGTTCGCCCCTCAGTATGCAAACCTCTTTATGCATAGGTTCGAGGAAGATTTCCTCAAAACACAAAACCTTAAACCCAGCCTGTACGTTCGGTACATAGATGATATTTTTATCATGTGGCACCATGGGGAAAAGGCCCTTGAGGACTTCCACCACTCCATCAACTCCTTCTTTCCGACAATCCGACTCAGTCGGTCACATTCCTGGACACACGAGTTTCGATAAGAGCAGGCGATCTCGTCACCTCCCTGTATCGCAAGGCAACGGATACCGGCCAAATGCTCCACTCCGCCAGCTTCCATCCGAGACACACCAAAGAAGCCATCCCCTATGGACAGGCCCTGCGGATCCATCGGATTTGCTCAGACCCTATCGATCGAGAAGTCCACCTACAAGATCTGGAAGCCACACTCCTTCGTAGCGGTTACCGCAGGGAATCCATCCGCAGACAATTCCGCAGGGCGATCTCCAAGGAACGTACAGACCTGCTAACCCGTCGGAGGAGAGACACTGAGGCCAGCCGAGTCCCTTTCGTCACGCAGTATTTCACTGGCGCTGAGAAACTACAACGGGAACTCGGATACCTCCAACACCTCATCTGCCACGACCAGTACCTCTCGGAGGTACTCCCTGAGCCACCCATGGTAGCCTTCCGACAACCTCCCAACCTGAGAAGCAGAATAGTCCGCAGCCGGCTCCCCGATTCTACGGAGGATGCCGTGCTACCTTGCAAGGCTGCCAGATATTCGACCTGCGCCATCCTCTGCACCGAGACCACTATAGTCAGAGACCACGTGACACACCAAGTAAGGGGCCAGTACTCGTGCTCCTCCAGCCACGTGGTCTACCTCATCCGTTGTCGCAGAGGATGCAGGGACGCATGGTATGTCGGAGAAACTAGCCAACAGCTCCGCCAGCGCATGAACAGCCATCGCGCAACCATCAGGAACCGTTTCCCCTGCCTGTGGCCAAACACTTCAGTCTCCCGAGCCACGCCACCTCTGACATGCTCGTCAGTGTGCTGAGAGGTGGACTGACGGACCTGCAGCGACGCAGAGTGGCTGAGCTCACACTCATTTCGAAATTCCGAACCGACGAGAACGGCCTCAATAGGGACATGGGACTCTTGAGTCACTGCCGATGAAGCTGTCCCCGCACGCACTTTTAGTGCGTACCCTGTTGTGACCGCTCCCTCCCTGTGTTGTTTGTGCAAAACTCTTTGCGGCCTCCCTCACTGAACTTTCCTCACTGCCTCACCGCCCTGCACGTGATTCACCTGCCCCTATCACACTATATAGTTCTATTCCGTAGCCAGCCTTGTTACTTTGGCCTGACGAAGAAGCTGTGGCTTCGAAAGCTCGCCGTGAGAGACCCAGAGCACCGCTGCACGCCCCTGCCAACCCGCTGCCTCTCCATCCGGTAGCGGGAACTTCCCTCATCGGCTGCAATAGCACCCCCAAACGGCCCTTTTCAGGGCCCCACCTGCTCAAGAAAGAACTTTTGTCGGTTGATTGTCTTCTATTTTTTTCTGTATCTGACACACACCGCGTCCCCATCATCAAGAGCGTCCATTGCCTGATTGAGCACCATGCTGAAGTAGATGGAGAAGAGGGTCGGTGCCAGGACATAGCCCTGCTTCACGCCATTGACAATGGGGAAGGGCTCTGACAGGTCACTGTTCAGTCTGACTTGTCCGTGCTGGTCCTTATGAAGCTGCATGATGATGGTGAGGAACTTTGGGGGCAGCCGAGCCGTTCAAAAATAAGCCACATTTCCTGCCTGTTCAAGGTTTCGAAGGCCTTAGTCAGATCAACAAAGGTGATGTAGAGGCCTTTGTTTTATTCACGGCACTTCTTTTGGAGCTGGCGGAGGACAAACACCATGTCCGTCCGTGGTGCTCCTGTTGGCCCTAAATCCACATTGGCTCTCTGGGAGATGGTCCTGGACGATGGTAGGGGCCAGTCTGTTCAACAGGATTCTCGCGAGGATCTTTCCGGCGATGGAGAGCAGGGTGATCCCCGGTAATTTGAGCAGTCCGACTTCTCGCCTTTGTTCTTGTACAGGGTGATGATAACTGCATCTCGGAGGTCTTGCGAAAGCCTGCCCTGTTCCCAGCAACATACAAATAGGCTGTGCAGTCTCTCTAATAGAGCTGGACCGCCATGCTTCCATATCTCAGGCGGGATTCCGTCAACTTCGGCTGCTTTGCAGGGTTTAAGCTGTTTTGTTGCCTTCTTGAGCTCTTCGAAGGTAGGCAACTCATCCAATTCAGCCTTGATGGGTTGCTGAAGAATATGGAGGATGGATGGCACGTCGAAAGAGCGATCGGCATTGAAAAGAGTCCTGAAATGTTCCGACCAGCGGTTCAGGATTGACATCTTGTCGGTGAGCAGTGTCTGACCGTCGGCGCTGCGCAGCGGGCTCTGAATTTGGTAAGATGGGCTATACACTGCTTTGAGGGCTTCATAGAATCCCCTGATGTTGCCGGTATCTGCACATTGCTGGGTCCTCTCAGCAAGGTTGGTCCACCACTCATTTTGGATCAAGCGCAGTTTGCGATGGAGGTGACTGCATATCTGACGAAAGGCAGCTTTCTTTCTCTGACAGGATGGCTTGGCAAGATGGGCCTGGTGTGCAGATCTCTTTCTTGCTAGTAATTTTTTTATTTCGTCATTGTTCTCGTCGAACCAGTCTTTGTTCTTTCTGGATGTGTAGGCTATGACTTCAGCAGCTAACTCTTGGATGGTGTTTTTGAGCTGGTTCCAAATGGATTCAGGGCATGGGGGGTTGAGGCTGCTTCCAATTTCTCCAGGAGATTGTTCTGAAATATCAGTTTTACTGGAGGCACTGAATTTGAGCTTTTTTACAGGGGCTCCTCTGTTTCTCGGTTTAAGCTTGAAGTGGAGCCTCAACTTGCAGCGGACAAGGCGATGGTCAGCTAGTGCTTGGCATCACCCTGGAGAGCAGGAAATATTTTAGATCACGCTGGCGCACAAGGATGTAGTCGATGAGGTGCCAGTGCTTGGACCTCGGGTGCATCAAGGTTGTTTTCAGTCTGTTCTTCTGCTGAAAGATGGTATTGTTGATAACGAGCTCTTGCTCCATGCAAAACTCCAGCAGCAGGCATCCATTGTCATTGCAGTTGCCAATGCCGTGTTTTCCCAGAGCCCCTCTCCAGGCTTCAGAGTCCCGACCAACTCGGGCGTTGAAATCGCGGAGGAGGAGGATTTTATCTTTGGCAGGGGTGTTCTGGACAATGCTTCGCAAGTCTGCGTAGAACTTGTCTTTCTCCGCTGGGTCGGCTTGAAGTGTTGGAGCGTACACGCTAAATAGCGTGACATGCTGCTGCTTCTGTAGCGGGAGGCGCAAAGAGATAATGCGGTCCGAATGACCCATCGGCAGGTGTTCAAGCCTGGAGGCAATGGAGTTCTTAACCATGAAGCCGACGCCTGAGAGGCGTTTCTCTGCTGCAGGTTTGCCTGACCAGTATAGTGTGTAGCCAGCCGTGTGCTCTTGGAGACTGCCTTGATCTGCAAGGCGTACTTCGCTGAGAGCAGCAATGTCGATGTTCAATATTGCCAGTTCGTGAGCGATGAGAGCTGAGCGACGCTCTGGGCGATTGCTGTCAGTTTTATCAAGCATAGTTCTGATGTTCCAGCATGCAAGTTGTAGTCCTCTGGCGGGACTGGTGGTTTTTGTTTTTAATTCTTTCGTTGTGGTTCGACCACAAATAAGATGCCCGTTGACCGTGGCAAGCCAACTGGGTGGGATGGAGACGAGCTTTTTTTAGGCCACCTTTTCTAGGCCCCTTTACGTGTGGAGCAAGCAGTGCTGACCCTAAACAGGGCTGCTTGGTCATACAGGGTGCTACCGGGCGATGTCGTCGTCTCCGGGTAGACGTCGGACGACCAATATCCAGTACCACCTGCATGCAGGATTGGAACTGCGGCTTCCAGTGTCATCTTCACCTGCCGTTTCGCCCCTTTCCCATCGCTACAGGACTTGTGAAAAGGAGTGGACGTGGACGTGAACGTGTCGTTTGAGCCAGCGCAGTGGAGTTTTAAGGTGAAGTTCGGTGTGCGCTGTACCGGACCCACCCTTTACACCCGAGGTTCATCTGCCATGGCCTAGCAAGATGGGACGGTGACAGTGAGGTCCTTGGGTCGTATGCTTTACATCAGAGTTTCCCTCTCCTAGACGGACTGCCTGACGAGGCTAACGAGCTCCATCTGCCCGGGTTTGAAATCAGAGTTGTCCTTCTCCTAGACTGGTTGCCAACCAAGGCTTATGAGCCCAGTCTGCCCAATTCCCGGTTATACCGCCGAGTGCTCGGTCGCAACTGTAGGAAGCTTTGTGAGCAACAGGGGGACCACGCGAAGGTATTCCTGCAGGAGCAATTAGGTAGGAGAGGCCATGTGCGTGCGTGTGCAGTGAACTGCATTGCAGCAGCAATCACTACCCCAGGATGGGAGAGGCTATATGTTGAGCGTCACCATCCATTTGTTGTGCGG
>JAWQFJ010020565.1:57500-74622 GCA_034096865.1 Theodoxus fluviatilis | reverse complement strand
ATCTTAGTTTGTACCTCTTTGTCAACAGTTCTTAAATAGTAACTTTAATTGTTCATTGTATATTGCCCCATTTACCAGTTAATCCTTTGGTTTCAGGTGCAGTCTTATCTCTTGTCTGTGTGCAGCTGCGTGAGTGAGGTACATCGGGAAATGTCCATGTTTTTTGCATAAACGGCGTGTTAGGGTGTGTAAGCGATGCGTGTGTTTGGCTTTTTGTTTTGTTTCTTTTTTAGCCTTCATCACTTAGTTTTCCTCGTGCTCGTTTTTTAAATGATGTCACTTGGCGCAATAAATTACTGTGTACTGTGTACTGTGTACTGTGTAGGAAAAATGTGTAAAGCATTTCTTTGTGTATGATGTCATTGGTAGGTTTAGTTGTTTGACCTTGACCTTGAAGGTCACCTGAAGGTCAAGGTCATATAAAGGTCAAGGTCAAGCATGTGAGTCGTATGGGCTTTGCCCTTCTTGTTAAGGTCGTAAACTCGAAAGCACCTCCCTAAATAGTCAATTGATGGAATGGCGAAATGGAAAATGTGTGACGTCATCAATAACGTGACGAAATTTTATCTGTATCATCTGTCTCTCTGTCCCGACTTAACGGCTGATTTCTCAAAACCTACTGGACGGATTTCCTTGACATTTTGCACACGTACTGGAAGTTAGGTCCGATTGAATGTATCAAATTTTCAGAATCGAGGTTTGAAAAGAAAGGGATTTATGTAGGTCGTAAACTCAACCCCCCCCTGAGATGTCAATTGAATGGAATGGCGAAATGCGAGTCTAAAGGCTTGTTCAGAAGAACTCCGCGCTGCATGAGCGCTTAATGTTGGCAATTGAGCGCTTCATGCCTCACCTGAACGCCCCAGATTTTGTGCAGCGCTTCACTTGTTGAAGGGGAGGTAAATCTTCTGCGCCCCATGTTGTGTTGATAGACGCGAAGAAAATATTTTCTTTGCCACAGACATCGTTTATGCACGTTTACATGTATTCTGCATGAATAAAGTCCACTACGGTGTCATCCTTACTTGCCATTCTTCGCGCATACAGGGCGCTTGGGGCAAATAAAGCCCGTTCCAGTCCCAAAATGATGTTTCTGAGGGTTATTGTACGCGTCGACGGCCAGTGCGGGATCGAAGACGCCATTTTGTTTTGCTGCGAAATCCTACTGCTGCACGTCGGATTGGTGATTCACAGCGCTGCGTTGCGCTGAGTGAGCGCTGAGTGAATCGCGCCCCAAATTGCCGTTCAGGAGTGAATCACATTAAGTGCTGAGTAAGCGCAATGAAGCACTGCGCCTTCTGAACTCCCCTACAGAGAGCTATCTTTTCCTACTTTCACAAAACAATGGCTTCTTATGTTTAACGTCTACCAGCAGGCGCAAAAAAGCGGTAATACGAGAAGATTATTGACGTTGGTGGATTAGATCCGTATGAAATACCAACAGTTTGTGGTCTGTCAACAAAAACCAGTTGCCGGACATAAACCACGCCAGGATTGTACAATATTTTGTGCTGGGCAAAAGTGCGAGAATTTTGCAGCCTGATCCTCCCCAGAAAAAAAAATCGCCTTTGCTTAGAAAATACCGTTTTACACTCAAAATTGTCCACCCGCGCGGCCGCTCTAACTTGAGTATCCTAAAATGTACAAGACCACTCAAATTTCATAAACTATCATCCATTTTTCTACAATTTACAGTGCAAAATACCAACCTAGGGGGGTTTACGGAAAAGAACGTTATAAATGCTTTACAAACACTTAATCATATAGTTCTCCAATGGCACAGTTGGTAGAGCGTTGAACTCTTGGTCATGCGTGACCAGGTTCGATTCTGCGCTGAAACTTCTTTTTTTGACTCACATGCGAAGCAAAAGTGAGTCAATGTACTCACCCTTTTCGTCCGTCCGGGCGTCCGGGCGTCCGGGCGTCTGTAAAAAACTTTAACGTTGGATTTTTCTCGGAGACTATTAAGTCTATCAACACCCAATTTGGCATGATGGTGTAGGATGACAAGGCGTACAAAAACATACATAGTGACTTGACCTTGCTTCAAGGTCAAGGTCGCAGGGGCCGTAAATGTTGTCTAAAAACAGCCATTTTTCACATTTTCCCAATTTTCTCTGAAGTTTTTGAGATTGGATACCTGACCTACATATGGTATATAGCATTATAGGGCAAAGTAAGCCCTATCTTTTGATACCAGTTTGATTGACCTTGCTTCAAGGTCAAGGTCACAGGAGGTCTTTAAAGTTGAATTGTATACATATTTTGAAGTGACCTTGACCCTGAACTATGGAAGATAACTCTTCCAAACTTCATAACATTGTAGTACACATGTTATACTTTCATACTAGGTCACCAGTGTCGGCCGTCTGGGCGTCCGAGCGGCTGTCCGGGCGGCCGTCCGGGTGGCCGGGCGGCCGGGTGTCCTGTCGGCCGTAAAAAACTTTAACGTTGGATTTTTCTAGGAGACTATTAAGTCTATCAACACCCAATTTGGCATGATGGTGTAGGATGACAAGGCTTACAAAAACATACATAGTGACTTGACCTTGCTTCAAGGTCAAGGTCACAGGAGCTCTTTAAAGTTGGATTGTATACCTCTTTTGAAGTGACCTTGACCCTGAACTATGGAAGATAACTCTTCCAAACTTCATAACATTGTAGTACACATGTTATACTTTCATACTAGGTCACCCATGTCGTCCGTCTGGGTGTCCGGGCGTCTGGGCGTCCGGTCATCCGGGCGTCCTGCCGTCCGTAAAAACTTTAACGTTGAATTTTTCTCGGAGACTATTAAGTCTATCAACGCCCAATTTGGCATGATGGTGTAGGATGACAAGGCGTACAAAAACATACACAGTGACTTGACCTTGCTTCAAGGTCAAGGTCGCAGGGGCCGTAAATGTTAAAAATCAGCCATTTTCCCACATTTTCCCAATTTTCTCTGACGTTTTTGAGATTGGATACCTGACCTATGTATGGTATATAGGACAAAGTAATCCCTATCTTTTGATACCAGTTTGATTGACCTTGCTTCAAGGTCAAGGTCACAAGAGCTCTTTAAAGTTGGATTGTATACATATTTTGAAGTGACCTTGACCCTGAACTATGGAAGATAACTGTTTCAAACTTAATAATTATGTGGGGAACATGTTATACTTTCATCATGATACACATTTGGTCACATATCATCAAGGTCAAGGTCACTGTGACCCTTATGAAATGTGACCAAAATACAAGATACTAGAGTGACGCTTCTTGTTGTCTCAAGTTCTTTGATGTAAAAATTGTAAGTAAGATGGGGCAGGCCGGTCAGAGCGACAAGATGATGGCTCTTTTGTTTCAGGGGCGGACGAGGGGGGGGGGGTGTTTCCGGGGTTTCCGGAACCCCCCCCCCCCCCCCCCAACAGAAAAATAAAAAATAAAAAACAAAACAAAAACTAAAAAAAAACTATTTTTATCAGTAACAAAATGTGCTGCCTGAAAGTGGTAGTGATGACTATCAGAATGTGTCAGATTGGAATATTTTGCAGTGAAAATCCCCCCCCCCCCCCCCCCCCCCCCCCGCTCTCACGTATGGACTGAGGTTCAAGCGCATCAATAGGGTCGTTTTATCCTCCTCCCCCCCCCCCCCCCCCCCCGCTCTCACGTTTCGGCTGAGGCTCAAGCGCATTTATAGGGTCGACTTTTGCCCCCCCCCCCCTACCCCCCCCGCTCTCACGTTTTGGCTGAGGTTCAAGCGCACCTAAAGGGTTGCCCTTCTGCTCCCCCACGCCCGCCCCCCCCCCCCCCCCCCCCGCTCTCACGTTTTGGGTGAGGTTCAAGCGCACCTAAAGGGTCGTCCTTCTGCCCCCCCCCCCCCCCCCCCCCGCTCTCACGTTTTGGCTGAGGTTCAAGCGCATCTAAAAAGGGCCGTCCTTCTGCCCCACCCATCCCCCCGCTCTTACGTTTCGGCTGAGCTCGAAGCGGTCCTATAGGGTTGGTACGCGGCCCCCGCCCGTCCGCTTTCACGTTTCGGTGGAGCACTGAAAATCCCCCCCCCCCCCCCCGCCCCCGCTATCACGTTTCGGCTGAGCCCTTTAACCCCCCCCCCTCCCCCCCCGCTCTTAAAAAAGTTTGGAAACCCCTTCCCCCTCTCACGTTTTGGCTGAGGTTCAAGCGCACCTAAAGGGTCGTCCTTTTGCCCCACCCCACCCCCTCCCCCCTCCCCCGCTCTTACGTTTCGGCTGAGCTCGAAGCGGTCCTATAGGGTCGGTACGCGGCCCCCCCCCCTCCCCCCCGCTTTCACGTTATGGTGGAGCACTGAAAATCCCCCCCCCCCCCCCCTGCTATCACGTTTCGGTTGAGCCCCTCAAGAGTGATGATCTTTCATAAAGGACTGTGTCCTTCTCTGTGACCCCCCCACCCCCCTTGCTCTTTAAAAAGTTTGAACACACCCCCCCTCCCCAAAAAGTGAACTGATCCGCGCCTGTGTTTGGTCTGTACCTAGTATGTATGGTGATCGAGAGAGCTAAAAGTTTGCATGTATATAGCAGAGATGATCTTCTTCGCATCCGTGGCAACTTTGACTGCAAGTACGTACCTAACCTATCACGAGTCTGTGCAGCTCATCAAGTTCGCGGACGACACCACAGTCGAAGGTGCGATCTCCAACAGCGACGAATCCCACTACCGCCGGGAAGTCGACTGCTTGGTGTCGTGGTGTGATGAGAACAGTCTGGAGCTGACCACCACCAAGACCCAGGAGATGATCGTCGACCTGAGGAAGAATCCGACTCCTATCGATCCACTGATGATCGGCGGCCAGGCCATCGAGATCGTGGACTGTTTTAAGTTCCTCGGCACGCTCATCTCCTCTGACCTCAGTTGGGGCAACAACATTGAGGCATCCATAGGAGTGCCCAGCAGCGGCTGTATTTCCTGAGACAGCTCAAGAAGTTTGGGCTGTCTCCGGAGATCATGCTCCAGTTCTACCGTGCTGTGGTGGAAAGTGTTCTCACCTTCTCCATCTGTATGTGGTTCGGAGGTGCCACCCAACAGCAGAAAGACAAGCTGGAGCTTGTCGTGCGCGCTGCTGGCGGAGTGGTCTCCCATATGCCAAGGACCGCCCCCGGGTGCCATCTGAGGAGTACAGTTCCCGCGTTTCTCCTCAACCAGATCCAGCAGGACGCCCTCTCTGCGTCTCTCGAAGTAAATGTTGCGAGTAATCTGTTTTTTACGAGCGGCTCGATCAATACTGCTCACACACACACACACACACACACACACACACACACACACACACACACACACACACACACACACACACACACACACACACACTCAAGCAATGAACCCTTTTAAAATATGCGTGTATGATTGAGGGTCCATGAAGTGGTTAAGGCTGTCAACAAACTCCAGTTTGATTGGATTGCTGTTATTTTTTCAAACATTCGTGACGTCACTCCTTCAATTAGACACAACACAATACAACACAACATGCAACGTACCACAACACGCCATCCTGTACCATACAACACCACATAAACACTAACAATGTAACCTTGCTTATCTCCCAGAAAATGTGTTTTAAAAGAAACAAACTTGATATAGACGAGTATAGTAGACATTTAAAATGCACAGACAACAATCGACTAAATACACGGCACAAAGGGTGTATGATCAAGTCCTATGATATCACATAAGTACTTGCTCCGAAATTTAGCACGAAAAGTTGCTTTGACTGTTTGTGATAATTTCAGGCACCAGAAATGACTAACACTGCCACAAGAGCTGATTTCATCATATTTTACACCAGAATGGGATAAGAGCCCGGCATTGCAGAAAACTAGGACAGAGTAATCGTTCAAGCACTTTTACCATTCCTTGTTAAGAACATAGATGACAAAGACGGGAGTCCTCTTCTCGCTTTCCGATCCAGACTTTTTGCGACCCCTGATTTATTTGCAGTTATACCAATAAAAACCGATGGCGCTGAACCTCCAGGTTTTGGCATATATAAAAAAGATCGGGTTCGAACCAGCAACCTCTCGAGAAAAGAGGGGGAAAAACACACACAAAAACACAAAAACCAGGTCGGGTTCGAACCCGCAACCTCTCGAAAAAAAGAGGGTAAAAAAGAAGTTTCAGCGTGGATTCGAACCCGTTCACGCATGACCTAACATTACAATAGTCCAACGCTCTACCAGATGAGCCATTCGGGAACTGACGTGACTAAGTGTTTGTAAAGCAATTATAACGGTCTTTTCCGTAAACCCCCTCGGTTCGTATTTTGCACTGTAAATTGTAGAAACATGGATGATAGTTCATGAAATTTGAGTGGTCTTGTACATTTTAGGATACTCAAGGTCTATTTCTGCCAAGTTTAATATCGGTTCACTGCCATTAGGCCACGCAAACAGAACTTGGTAGTGTTGAGCTCATTCTGAACACAGAGATAGACTATAGTCTCAGCCACGCTGAATGTGTTGCGCTCAGACGGAGTGGCTGTTCCAAGAGTCGAACCGGCCGCGCAGGTGGACAATTTTGACTGTAAAACGGTATTTTTTTTAAGCAAAGGCGATTTTATTTCTGGGAAGGATCACGAAAACTATTTATGCAATTGGTGAGAGCTCGTACAGCGTGGGAGAAACGCTTCTGGCGACGGGAGTGAAGGAAAAGGCGAAATATTCGCCATTCCGTTAACTGACATTTTAGGGGGGTGTTTTCGAGTTTACGACCTTAAAAAGTCACTTTCTTTTCAAACCTCGATTCTGAAATTTGACACATTCAATCGGACCTAACTTCCAGTAAGTGTGCAAAATGTCAAGGAAATCCGACCAGTAGTTTTTGAGATATCAGCCGATAAGTCGGGACTGACAGACACACAGACAGACAGACAGACACACAGACAGACAGACAGACACACAGACAGACAGACACACAGACGAACAGACAGACAGATAAAACTGTGAGGACTGAGGACCTCCAGTAAACCTGGAGGGATAACATCATTGTTACCGCTCTTTGATCGTGCGCTTCTAAGCCTCCGGAGATGTTTTGCGACATCATTGCAATTCCATGAATTCACTCTTTTTCCCCTCTCTCCGAATCGACAATGCATCTATATAATTGTTTGAGAGTTAGGGTGTGTCCAAATATCTGCAACATATTCAAACGCATTTGCCAGGCACAGAAGAGACGAATTGATTTTATTAAGGCGTCTTGCACTGATTGCGTTCTCAGGTCTCCGTCCGTGATCTGAATGATGAGACCCTAATGACATTCTATAATGCCAGTGAAAATGGGTGGTGCTATTTGTCCGTTATTACGTGGCAATAAGTTGCAGACGGTACTTGAAAACGTCCTCCGGGTCAATAAACATAGTGATCCCACCAAAAACTACGTGACAAAGGGAGGCAACGCCAGGGATCTCTGCGAAATTAATCGATCAGGAAGAGAACCTCGGTTCTGGTAGGCGGTTCCCCAAAGATCAAAATAAGACCATAACGACTGATCTGAAAAAAGGGAGATTTTTAAATAGTCCCGAAATGGTCAATTTCAACACCGCACCATTTACTCCGCCCTTCATAATTCAGGGCGATGAGGGGCGAAGCGATTGGATGGAGACTGCGGCACGCCTTCCGACGGGGAAAGGGAAGGGGAAGAGGTGGGGGGGGGGGGGGGGGAGGGGGGAGGGGGGAGAGGGAGGAGGGGAAGGGGTGGGTGGGAGAGGTGGGTGTGTGGACAGAGAATGGAGACTGAAGAGGTGGAGGAGGAAAGGGGAAGTCGCTGGCGTTTATAACTCTGCGCGCTGTCCTCATAAAACCAGCGGTCGGCGCTGCCTTGCGGACTGACTCCGCATGTCCAGGTGGCTCCGGTTGTTGACGCCCTTTGTAACACACAGACTGTTCTCTCCGATGGCGGGCAGAACCATGGCCATGCAGATTGTCCTTGCTATCTCCTTCGTCTCCACTAATGAAATGGCTTTACAAGCAACTACAACGGGGACAAATGATTCTCTGCTTAACGATGGCGGGGTCGAGTTCGTCACCCCAACGAGCCCCAGCTCCATCGATAACCATGGGTCCAGCCTTGCCACTGCGCCCTCACTGAGTAATGGGCTCTCTAAGCGGGATGATGATGCCAGCCTGCCAGCCACCGCAAGCGTCCAAGAGAACGTCACCGAATGTCCGGAACTCTGCACCGCCGTGGAATGCCCCGAAGCGTGCTCGTTGGTGGGGGAAGGTTCCCAGGATGGCAACGGAAGCCTCACTACCGAGTCCCCGAAGGAAACGCCCCGCACTCAGGTGAACATCATCGACACTGGAACGGTGAGTGGCTCTCTCTGACTCCATTATTTGTTTACCCTTTCCTCGCAGTTGTTGAGTTAAAAATTGGTCCACCCAGTATTGGTTACATCCAGACCACAATTTTATGTAGCAGTTGTTTTTTCCATTGAGAATGTCTTCTTTCTCTGCAACTGTTCTTTGATGAAATCTCTCTGACCTGAGCGAACAAAGAAAATACCAACTTTTCGTTTTCCAATGGGAGGAATCATTAGTCACATTTGAAATTTTTTCTCTCCCAAAATGCACAACTAACACTTACAATGTCTGATTCCAATAGAATGGTAAAATGATGTATCTATGCCGATAATTTAATGAGTACAGATAAGTAGATTCAAATGACATCACCTCTAGACATTAAATCTTTGTGTTGACAGTCAAGTACTTGCAAAATCGCTTCTAATAAGAAAAAACTAAGAACCAATAGGAAAAGGTTACAAGTTTGGCAACGAAACTCTCTCATGTTCTTATCATTAGAACTTCCTATCTACACCTGTTCTGGTGCTTTGTCTATTCGTTCGATTAAAAAAGTCAATGGATGATGCCGCTGCGTTGAAATGATCACATAAAAACCGCTGGCGCTGAACCTCCAGGTTTTGGCATATATATTAAATTTTTTTAAAGATCGGATTCGAACCCGCAACCTCTCAAGAAAAGAGGGGGAAAAAACACGCACACACAAAAACACAAAAAACCAGGTTGGGTTCGAACCCACAACCTCTCGAAAAAAGAGGGAAAAAATTTTCAGCGCAGAATCGAACCTGGTCATGCATTGTTCATTGCTCGTGCAAGGCTGGGTAAGTGATTTTTTTAAAAATCATTTATCTGTTACGTGTTTGATGGAGTAACCTAAGCTACTGTTGAAGTGTTGTGTGAGGATCCAAAAAGCTTGCACAACTGTCCTTTGCACTGACTGTCCTATGCACGGACACTCCTTTGCACTGACCGCCCTTTGCATTAACTGTCCTTCACACAGACTGTTCTATGCACTGACAAGGAGATTGTCACGAAGGAGAGGAGGGGAAGTACGCTTTCTACAGTGGGTAAAGATCTAGCAGTCAGCTCAAAGTTTTTGTCGCGCTCACCAGTGCTTCGGACACGCACCGGTCATTCTGTGCACTGGTCAGTGTGAAAGTGCATAGGACAGTCAGTGCATCGGACAGTCAGTGCATAGAACAGTCAGTGTGAAGGACAGTTAATGCAAAGGACAGTCCGTGCATAGGACAGTCAGTGCGAAGGACAGACGCGCAAGCTTTTTGGCTCCACACACAACACTTCAAGAGTAGGTTCTACAATTTTGGAATGCGAGCTTCGGTTACTCCATCAAACACGTAACAGATAAATGATTAAAAAAAACAACAACAACACTTACCCAGCCTTGCACGAGCAATGAGGATGGTTGGTTGATCTTCTGCTTAGCAGCGTCAAGATGGAAATAAAGTCGATACATAATGTGCGGCGCATTGATCTGAAGCACCGAGCTGTCGCCTCCACCGTTTAATCCGCTTGCTAATAGATCTTAATTTCGTCTAAATAACATGAATAGTATTTATTCATACCCCTGTCTATCACAGTCTGAGAAATCTTCTCACTGTCTGGCAAAAATGAGACACAAATGATGTCCGGAATACAACGCAACGAATGTGCGTTCATTCGGAAGCCATTTTGGCGCCAGCAACTATAACCTCGCGAGATACAGCGAGAAAAGGGGCGTGGCTGTAGAGTGGGTCGCCATTCCATCAATTGACTACTTGCATCGTAAAAAATCCTTCTTTATCCTTTCACCAATGTTCTCAAAATCCATTATCCTCAAAATTCTACTCGCAAATGAAGTCACGTTGTTGATGACGTCACACATTTCGCAATTTCGCCATTCCATGAATCGAGTATTTGGGGAGGCGCTCTCGAGTGTACGACCTTAAAAAACTACTTTCTCTTCAAGCCTCGATTCTGAAAATTTGATACATTCAATCGGACCTAACTTCCAGCTAGTGTGCAAAATCTCAAGGAAATCCGTCCAGTAGGTTTTGAGATATAAGCCGTTAAGTCGGGACAGACAGACACACACACACACACAGACAGATAAAGTCTGTAGGACCTCCAGTAAACTTGGAGGAATAAAATGCGAATTGCACATCAGCTCGCCACACAACGGGTTGAAACGGATAGTTTAAATTTTCACTTGTACTCAATTCGCCGCTTCGACTGTAGCCATGCTCAGAACAAAGTGTTAAGTGCGTGGAGACCCAAAAATGAGAAGTAAGTCGCTATATAAAACCAGTAGCTTTGATACACGGGGAGGGCCGCTATTGCGGGATTTTTTTGGTCAACAGTTCTTAAGGCCATTTGGATTCTTTTGTCCTAAAACGCCTAAAAACATACAATTTTTGTTACTAACGGGTGAAGCTTTATATTCTAACTCCATCCCACATGTGACTCTCAACGGGTGGTCCCTACGCCCTAACTCCAGGGCCCGACGCTGATGTTGGACACAAACGTGACAAAAAGTAACGCGTCCGGGTTTAGGTGAAACTCCCCGGACAGGCTAAGTCAGTCAGGCGGGGTGGCGGGTGCGGCCTAGGCTGAGCGCTATCGGTAAAACCCGATCAAGAAATTTTTGGGAAAGTTTTTTGAGAAAAAAACCGAAAACATTTCTAAGTTAAAAAAAGAAACAAAACTGTTATGATTTTTTAGACGTTTTAGGACAAA
Source organism: Theodoxus fluviatilis (assembly GCA_034096865.1). Taxonomy (NCBI): domain Eukaryota; kingdom Metazoa; phylum Mollusca; class Gastropoda; order Cycloneritida; family Neritidae; genus Theodoxus; species Theodoxus fluviatilis. Next base: position 63,586 of record JAWQFJ010020565.1, on the reverse strand, counting down.
AGAATCAAAATGGCCTGAAGAACTTTTGACAAAATTAAATTCCGCTATTGCGGCTCCCCGCAATAGCGGCCCTCCGCAATAGAGAGCCGACCCCCCGGGTCACAACTCCATGGTTACTGTCGTATCAAGTCTCTGTTCTCTTTCCCTTCGATCTTTTCGCCTTGCATCGACAATCTTTTTGACAACGAATATACCTTTTGTTCATGCCAGCATTTCTAGCGCACATACATTATCTTGTTTTCCTTTCAATTTGTTCTTCTGCAATTTCTTTGACGTGATACTTGCGGAGCGTCACTGCGATGATCGCGTTGCAGGCTGAAACAGGCTGAGGGAGTGGAGGGTATGGCGGACACCTCTGTCTGATAGTCAAGATTTTGTTTTTGGTGTCTTCACTGGGAAAGGCTGTATCGCCTCGCTAAAACGGATTGACGAATTACTTTTATCGTTTATTCCCGGTCAGATATGGATAAAATAGAAATGCAGATAAATATGCAGACAGCTTGTTTGATGGTATATGCAAGAAGGGTTTTTGGAAGAATTCAAGACAAAATAGGGCTGCATTACCACAAGCGCGTAGTGAAGGTAAAAAGATTTCATAACCGTAAATAATGACCAGTAAAAGCTACATGATTAAATCGACTAGTGTATAGGTAAATTTTCATATGCAAAAAATAAACGACAATACACAAGCCATTAAAAATGTCAACTTTTTTCTCTTTTCATTCTCCATAGTCTTGTCACCTACATGTTTTCGATTAAATCAGAGAGTTTACACAAAAACATCCATACTGGTCAAAGTTCGCTGCTCTAAAAAGACATGGATATACCGTGTAATAATTTTTGCGGCCTAGTCCTGAGTCCCTCGAAAAAGCTGAGGATTGTCATTGTGTACGCGAGTGAGGTGGAAGGTGTGCGTTTACGGAAAAAAAGAAAGGGGGACGGGGATGGGGAAAGGTGGTGGGGGTGCGTGGAAGGTAGTGGGGGTGGGGGAAAGGTGGTGGGGATGGGGGAAAGATGATGGGGGTAGGGGAAAGGTGGTGGGGGTGGGGGAAAGATGGTGGGGATGGGGAAAGGTGGTGGGGGTGCGTGGAAGGTGGTGGGGGTGGGGGAAAGGTGGGGGAGATGGACGAGAGAAGAACGGATACAAGAGAAAGGAAACGAACGAAGAGAAAGAGAATGAGGAAAAGAAAGCAAGATAAGTTTTCACTGTCGTCAAAAGATCCTTGACATAACTATTATAAATTTAAAACCGAATGCCTTAAAACGAGGGAAAGGGGTGGGGTGGTATTATTGACACGCTATATCAAGACCGCGTCAAGGGCACAAAAACACATAATGTGGGGGAGAAGAAACGACAACAATTCGACTCTTCTAAATCAAAGTCAACCTATTGAAAAGGTGCATACATTTGCAATGAAAAAAAAATGAGTGTGTCCATTCGAACGCTCAACTGCATGGTCTATGGTGAGACAGGAAGGTTCCCTATTTGCATAAACGCCAAAACAAAATGTATTAAATACTGGCTTCGGTTGACGAGCTTATCTGTAAGCCGGTATCCCAAGAAAACTTACAAGCTCATGCTAACAGAGAGTGAATTAGGATATAACAACTCGGCCTAAAAAAATCAGGAATCTCCTTTTTGATTATGGCTTTCATGACGTGTGGTTATCGCAGGGAGTAACTAATATCAAAGCATTCATAAAAACGTTCAAGGAAAGAGCGCTTGACTGTTATCACGCACAATGGAGAGATAAGATAAATCGCAGTGAAATATATGAACTATATAGAATGTTCAAAAGTGAGCTACAGCTATCGAAATACTTACACATACTAGACAAAAGAGTATTCAGAAACGCATACATAAGGTTTAGACTAGGAATAAGCGACATCCAAAGTAACAGAATGAGATATCGTTCTAAGGACGAAAACAATCTTCTAAAATGCCAGTTATGCAATGACGTGCCAGAAGATGAAATACATGTTCTGCTTATTTGCCCCAGTTATGAAGCTCTCAGAGCTAAATACCTCATCGTTGACCAACAAAAAAAAATTGATGGAAAATTTCCATTGAATGTTAGAAAGTGAAGATAAAAATGTTATTCGTGGGCTAGCCACATACCTCTATTATGGAGAGAGAGAGAGAGAGAGAGAGAGAGAGAGAGAGAGAGAGAGACAGAGAGACAGAGAGAGAGACAGAGAGAGAGACAGAGAGAGAGACAGAGAGAGAGACAGAGAAAGAGACAGAGAGAGAGAGACAGAGAGAGAGAGAAAGAGAGACAGAGAGAGATTTGATATAATGGAACTTTAAATATATTTTTGCAATATAATGTGCTGAATGTGATGTTATCTAATGTCGTTCATCTCACTGAATCACAATATGATGAAATGTAGTGTAACCAATGTGAGCAAAGTGCATTTTATTAACCACTATTTCCCCATTGTACGGGCCGATGGCCTGCCTACCAATAAAGTATTTCGTTCGATCGTTCGTTAAATCCAAGTCAAAACCACACGCAGCATGTATGACCGTGTACAAATCTCATCAAAGCGCTTCCTGCACTGCACAAACGCAATTACAGCTCAATGGAGCTGCGCTAGAGCGCGCGAGAGTAAAATATAGAGACACTTAGAAACAGAGAGAGAGAGAGAAGGGAGGGGGCGGAATACAGAGAAAAGACTTGCAAAATGACTCGGAGAACTAACAATGGCACATTTGATCTGAAACTACAACACCATCAAAACGCCATCAAAGTAAAAATTGTTTCATCTTCCAACAGTTGCTGCACTTCTGTCGTTTCAGGTGAGTCAAAGCCAATATGAAGACATCGACACGGTGCTTTCCTTCGTCTCGCTGCCTCTGTGTGCTGTGGGCACGGTGGTCAATGTCTTCGCCGTGGCCGTCTACGTCCATCCAGACATGCGCAGTGCCAGCAGCACGTACCTGGCCGCCCTCAGCCTAGCCGAGACTACGTACCTGATGCTGTTTCCCATCACCGTGGTGCCCAGTCTGCTCTGGGGTTCTAAGGCCATTTACACACTTGTCTATTTCGTAACTGGAATCTACATCTCCAACTTCGTCCTCATCTCGCTGAGGCGGACGGCTTTCACCTTGACCTTTGTCGTCAGCGTCGAACGCTTCCTGGCGGTGACGTTCCCGCTCAAGTACAAACAGCTGCGATTCAGCGGCCATCCAATTCGCATCGTCATCCTCGTCACCACCGTCGTCACACTCCTGCACCTGCATGTTCTCTTCAAGTATGAGATCGTGTCCCTGGGGTCGGATGATCGCCACACCATCAAGATGCGTCCTTTCTACCGAGAGCACCTGGACGTTCTGGGTAACCTCGCCAACGCCTGTCGCGTGCTATTCGCCTACATCCCGCTCCTGGGCACCCTGCTGGTCAACGTGCTCACCACTGTGTTTCTGAAAAGGCACCGCCAGCAAGTCCGGAAGCTCACCTCCACCAAAGACAGCTCGCGCTCCGACAAAGTCGAGCTGCAGACCACGATGGCCATCTTGGTTTCCACGCTCTTCTTCGTGCTCTTCTCGCTGCCCACCAACGTTCAGACCCTCTTCCAGAACTACCACCCCACCTACTCCTGGATGAAGCAGGATCACTACCTCTTCTTGGTCATGAACAAGGTTTTCGCCATCCTTGAACTCCTAAGCAACATCGCCGACTTTACGGCCTATCTGGTCCTGTCCAAGAAGTTCAGGCTTACGCTCCGCAAGATGTGCTGCTGCCTGTGCTCTCCCCCAGCAGGAAAGGAGAAAGTCTCGGTCGGATTGTCGGATATAGTCACTGGGACAAGCGGAATCGCGCAAGCGTCGGAGGCGTCCACCACTAACCCCTGACGAGTCGTCTGTCGGACTCTCGATCCTTTCACTAATGTTGGGAAGCAATGTTTGCAGGGAAAGGTGGCACGGTTTTTGAAAAGCTAACAAACATTTTCCAAAATGCAGAGAACAGTTGGCTTCAATTTACTGAAACTGTCAGGAATTTCAGATTTTAAAAAAGAAATTTCCAGCATGAATGAGAAGACATCTGAAAACTTTTAGAAAACATGTCATGAGTCTAAATGAAGATTTGACTTCAATCGTCCCGTCCACAACTAGTTCTTCAAAATCAACCTAAAAACCTAATCACAGGACCACGTCGCCCTCAGTATTGCCGCCGGAAGCCAAGACGACAACATCAGAGGCATAACTTTTTCTCCCATTTATTTTATGATTTCATTTTATTGCATTTGTGTAATTTGCTCGGACTTTTTGAAGTTTGACCCAAATGTACACAATAAAATGTTGTCTCAATTAAAAAAAGTTTGCCTATGACTTTATTTGTCATTAATTTCACGAGACGACACGAGGAACACAACTCAAAATATATGTTGAATCATTATAGGTAGTAAAAATGAAATAAAAATGCTGTGTGTGAAAATGGTGATCCATGCTGACGCGCTTTAAATGTCATGTGTGTACTTGTTAATCTCACTAAGGCTTTGATCTCGTAACAGTTTTCGTTTGCAAGTTTTTATTGGCGGATCATTTCTATGCTCTATGTACAGAATATACTTGTGTATTGGATTTGTGTTTAATGTAGAATGCAGATGATATATCTTTGATTCAGCGTTTACGGGCAGACCTTGATGAGGTTTTCAAATAAAGATGCAGTTTCTAAAGGTTTATGCTGATGAAAATTCCAACAGCTTCAACCCCCTGTAGTTTGGGGGTGAGAATAGACCCACCGCGTCTCCATATGCGATTCGTAAAAGGCGAATGATTAGGGGAATCGTGACTTGACTTGCACTTACACCAGATAGTTCCATTGATTCCATGATAGGTGGCTTTTCATAGCCTACGGAGGCTGATATAAAGCCCCATTGCAACAGCTTTTTTCTATTACTGTATATGGCAACTGATTGCCAGGGCTGAATGTGTCATATCTATGACAACAGTCAAAAGAAAAAAATTGGAGCGATAAAATGTAAAGTTGAACTCAACCACACGCACAAAACTTCACAGCAAATCAGACCAACAACGAAGGTGACTCTATAAGCCACGATGTATTCCTGTGCAGGTAGAGCCTTTCCTTCAAAACCCATGGCTGTAAATTTATCATGTAAGCACGCGGGATATCGACTCATTCTTCAAAATAAAAATAATTGATGCACAAACATGAAAAAAGACAAAAATGGTTTTATTCTTCCACTTTCCATTGTTCACAACTCATAAACATGTGTATTAAAAGAGTTGTTTCACATTGTACAATTTCTGAATGATTGATTTGAATGCTTTGTATTGATCAGCAGCATGAAAATTGATAACTATGTCGAAAATGATAGAAATTTTGACCATTTAGTTCTCCAACGCCTCAGCGGTCTTTGAAACTAAGTACTGAGTGCACAGAAAGCAGAAAGTAATCTGATGTGCATGAGCACACTTTGACAGTGCATATTAATGCAATGCAAAACTCTTGCCTTGTGTGTGTGACTATGTATGTGTGTGTGTTTGTGTGTGTGTGTGTGTGTGTGTGTGTGTGTGCAGGGGCGGATCTGGGGGGGGGTGCAATGGGTGCAATTGCACCCCCCCAGCGGGACAAAAAAAAAAAAAAAGGAAAAAAAAAGAAGAAAAAAAAGAAAAAAAAAACCAAGAGTTATGTTGATAATGTAGTAATGTAAATGTAATTGCACCCCCCCCCCCCAAGCAAAATAACAAAAAAATGAGAGAGAGACTCAGGGAAAGAGATGTTGATAAATATTGGAATGTAAATATAATTGCACCCCCCCCCTCCTCGGCTTAAAAAAAAGAGAGAAGCTGATAAATATAGTAATGTAAATGTAATTGCACCCCCCCCCTCCCTCGGCAGAACAAAAAAGAGAAAGAGATGCTGATAAATATAGTAATGTAAATGTAATATTACCCCCAGCCAAAAAACTAACTAAATAAATTAAAGAAATAAAATACATAAACAATGATAATACATAAATAAAAAAATGGAAAGAGAAATATGTTGATAAATATAGTGATGTAATTGCACCCCCCCCCCCCCCAGCCAAAATAAAAAGGGGTGGGTGGGTGCAGAGAG
>JAWQFJ010020565.1:47500-52500 GCA_034096865.1 Theodoxus fluviatilis | reverse complement strand
AGCTGTCGAAGGCAGCAAGCTTGTCGGCGACGTGGGACGTCAGCCTGAAAGTGTAACGGTCGTTTCCCAGGGAAATGATCTCGTACTTGAAGAGCATGTTGACGTGCATGACGACCATGACGACGGCGACGGCGATGGAGATGCGAGCAGGGTGGCTGCTCAGACGCAGCTCCTTATACTTGAAGGGAAAAGTTACGGCCACGAACCTCTCGAAGCTGACCACGAAGGTCAGAATGAAGGCCATTCTTCGCAGGGACACCAAGACGAAGTTTGAGATGTAGAGACCCACGAAGAGGAAGGAGTAGTGGAATAAGGCGTCGGACCCGAATATCAGGCTGGGGACGATGGCGACGATGGTGAAGAAGAGGTAGAGGGCCTCCGCCAAGCTGAGAGCGGCCAGGTAAGTACTGCTGGCACTGCGCATGTCCGGATGGACGTAGACGGCCAGCGTAAAAATGTTCAGTATGAGACCCAACCCTGACAGTGCTATTGTGATGTAGGCCATGATGAGCTCCACTTTGACAAAGGCCGCTGCAGACACCTGCAACAGAAACGATAGGAATATCGTTTAGTTTGTACTAGTAGTAGATAACATAAACACTCTCTCATTTGTAGTGTAGGAAACACCTGCAATTTCAAGAGAATTAAAGGAAATGAAAACAAAAACGCAGAGAAACGTCCCTCCCCCAAAGAAAAAGTCCCAAAGGAAAGAACGAACACACACAAATAGAAAGACATATTTACAGAGATACAAACAGGCAAACACACACACACACACACACACACACACACAAACACGCGCGCGCGCGCGCACGCGCACACACACACAGGCGGGTGGGTGGGTGGGTGGGCGGGTGCGCGCACACACAGACGGACGGACGGACGGACGGACGGGCGCGCGCTCACACAGACGGACGGACGGACGGGAGCGCGCACACACAGACGGATGGACGGACAGACAGACAGACAGACAGACAGAATGACAGACAAACAAGATCTTGCTGACAATCAAACGTGTTGACAGTAATCTACCCTCGACGGTTGGTAAAGAGCGCTACTACTAGTCTTCCTATCCCTCAAACAAACAAGGAGGAATGAAAGAAGGAAGGAAAGAAAAAAGGAAAGAAGGAAGGGAAGAAAGAAGAAAGAAAGAAAGAAAGAAAGAAAGAAAGAAAGAAAGAAAGAAAGAAAGAAAGAACTTGGCCGTCAGATTCCATGTATTAAAAAATGATCTATTTTGAAGGACTGGTAAAGCTTACGACTACTGTTCCTGTCCCATCTCACAGAGCCTACGGTTTATTGGAACTCTCCCATCTGGATATTGGACACATCATACAAATAACTATGCACGTGTCCAGATGTTCTTTTCTAAGGCAGCATTTTGTACCAGACAGAAATTAAATGAGAGAGAGAGAGAGAGAGAGAGAGAGAGAGAGAGAGAGAGAGAGAGAGAGAGAGAACGAACGAACAAGTTTATTGTCTAGGCCTGCGGCCCATCACAAGTACATTTATACACTTTAGTTCTGCAACGTACTCGTACAAGATACAATCGATCTATATGCTGTACCTCCGTGATTATTTGCAATGTACAGTATACGCTGGGAGCGCTACGATGTACTTTTGTTACGATCTTTGCTCAATCGAGGAAAAAGACATTCTGCATATCTTGTAAGGTTGCCTCCCTTCTTCTCTTTAACGCATGGTAAAGGTAAGTGGCGACCCCTCTTATCACATTTGTATCGCTATCATTAAGAAGTGGTACGAATGGATCATCGCTTTCTTCTCTGACATATGGTATAAGGTATCTAATTTGTAAATCATACAACGCTGGACAAAATAAGAGAAAGTGCCTTTCGTCTTCCTCTTTTTCCCTACAATTGGGACACAAAGTTTCATAATTGTCTTTGCTATACCTATTCTTATGTATGGACAGCTCACTTATTCCCAATCTGAATCTGATCATGCAGTCTCTAAATACTTTTTTGTCCAGCTCTGACAAGTATCTTTCTGCTCCAAAGACAAGCTTAAATGCTTTGTATACGGAATATCGTGGACTCGTACCTAACTTAAGCCACCACTGCTATGTAAATTCTTTAATGAGTCTTCCTCTTAGTGTTTTCCAAACTACACGTTCGTTGGCTGCTGTCTGGGATGTCCAAATATCTGACAATCCATATTTAGTAAGGATACATTTGATCTTTGAGGTCCAGTTATTGCTTCCCTAGTTATTCAACATAGACATGTACACAATACGTGGGTACCTATTAGTTTCCATTCTGAGTATTCTAAACCAATATTTGACAGACCTCAGTACCGCATTGATATATAAAGGGTATCTTCGAGAGAGAGAGAGAGAGAGAGAGAGAGAGAGAGAGAGAGTGTTTAGTTTGTTCCCTTATCCTGTTGCACAGAGACAAATTACATGTAACAGCTGAATGCACTGGCTATAAAGAAAATTTCATGAATAGACAAAAGGCAACAGAAAATTGTATTAAATATTTAGTGCAGCATTAGTCAGACTGGTCGGTTTTGCAAGATACATGCAATTTCATTATCATTTTAGGTTGATCAGACATAACAAATTTTGATGTCGATGAAACATTTTGCACATAAAATCCTCGTTTTATTCTTATTTTTCTTTATATAAAAAAGAAACAATGAACCCGCAAACTGAAATCTCGAAGTACATTGTCACAGGTATGACATGATATCACTACTTGCAGTGCTTTGGTTCGGGCGAATGTTGGCCATTGCCCCACAAAAACAAAATGAAATTTTGTATATTTTTATTTGACAGTTATCAAGAAGACCCTGACTTCAACTGGGACAGAATAGAGAGCCTGGTCGAATCAATCCAATAATTTCTCCTGTCGTTATACCGTCTGTCCTGATACACACACACACACACACACACACACACACACACACACACACACACACACACACACACACACACACAGAGTAAAACCCATGCAGGTCCACCTACCACTGAGACCGCCAATGATACACATTCAAGGTTCTCTGCCACCAAGAACCCCACACTCGCCAGTCCCTTTACAAACTAATCTCCCTATTATCGAAATCAACACGTACCCACACACCCACACATACACCCGCACAAACACACATCACCACCACCCTTCCCCTTACAAATAAATCTATTTGTAGCTAACACCGATTGCTCAAAGATGTTCACTCCATACGGGTGTATCGTGCGCAGACTTTTCATCCAGAAAGTTGATCTTTTTCTGCGTGTGTCTCATTTATCTGTATGTATCTTCTCCACTGCGACAGATTTCATATTGGGATACACAGAATTGAGCCAATCTTGGTCACGCCCTAGTTGACTCTTTTGACAATCTAGCCTTTGTAATTTCGTCGCCCGTCTCTCATTTTGTGGGGCTCATTGGCCGAGTGGTTAGCGCGCTTGACCTGTAGTCGTTTACGGCTAGTGGGTGCGGCGTTTGAAGCTGCGCGGTTCCCAGAACTGCATCCTTGAGTAACTCGCATTGCTTCTCACCACCAAGGAATAAAACCGAGCACCTGAGAGGGCAGTGATTGTACACTGCGGTGCGATTAACCCTTGTATGCGGTCCACAACCCCTTCGTAAAAGCGTATTCGTCACTTTTTAAAAATGTAGTAGAATTGTAAAATCGTACACCCACATAGGAAAGCTCGGCTTGAAAAACGCATCCGATCGAGTTCTTTCAAAAAACAAACAAAAAAACACAAAAACGCCCAAAAGACCGTTGAGCTCATGCACATGATTTCCTCCATTCGTAATTGTCATACTCGTGCACAGTAGTTCACCTTATAAACAAACTCATTCAAACAATCGGAAAAAGACAGTGATTCAGCGAAGGAGGAAACAGCTTCAGTACGTACCACGCCCGATGCGAACAGACCAGGCCCTGTCCCAGGGGCTTCAGCCCCTGAAGCCGGCGTCGCCGTGGCGTTTGTTCCATTGCTGGTGGCGTTGTCCAGTGCCTCCAGGTCGAAGCTGGTCACGTTTGTCTCTTCTCGACTGTCCTGGTCGCCTTCCCTGGCCGTAGAAGGCCCTTGATCCTCAATCCCGCCCGAGCTGACAGTGTCAGAGGTTGGCGTGGTCTGTTCCGGCACGGTGTCCGACAAGGCTGCCAGAACCAAGATGGCAAATGCAATTGTCTTCGTCGTCAACATCATTGGCGTCTGGTCTCTTTCTCTCCTCTTTCCTTCTTGTAGGCCTAGCTGAGGAGGTCGGAGGCACCACCTCGATGCCTGGGACTGACGTTCTCTCTGAGAAACTCACTTTTTATAGGGTTCTGAGAACAATGCGTGACCGAATAGTTTGTTTTTCCACTAAAGAATAACCTCCCAAGTAACTCAGGAGTGAAATTACGAGACAGAGATGACATAAATCATGGGACTAGAAAATGGAGGTGGCGTCGATGACCTAACAGACCATCGTCTAAACAGTCTCGAGGGTGGTTGCTGGATCTCGGGTCTGTAATTTTCTCCCAAGGTCTGCATTATGCAGTCGTGCCATTCCGCATTTTTGAGGCAAATGCGAGGCGTGGCGGAAACTCTCACAGATGGGAGGTGAATATGCTGATTGCAGATCACGAGATGATTTCAAGGGTATCATCAGCGCAACGACGATCATGGACTGTCGAGTCTAATTGGAGGTCACGTGAAAAAGTGATCATAGGCAGCGGCAACACTCAGGGACTAAACGTGCCCCCACAATGTATCTTTGACAATGCGGGCTAATGTTTATCCTCGTCATCGTCACTCAATGTAATTTGAGCCATTAGCATCATTTCTAAAAGGAGCAAACCACACCTTCTCCTGCAAGGCAACTGGAACTGGATGGGAAAACGTAATCAAGCAGTACAACGTGTCTCAATTCAGGAAGGGATTTCGGCGTATTCTATCGATCTGCTGCCACATGAGTGCAGTTCTCATCCTTCCCATCGTTACCATAAACATTCCCTCTGTGTCCCCTCCAAATCAAAAGCAA
>JAWQFJ010020565.1:0-25000 GCA_034096865.1 Theodoxus fluviatilis | reverse complement strand
TCATCACTGAATGTCCACACATCGTTTGTTCCTGCAAGCCTCTATGCCAGAGTCGCGTTTCCTGGGGGCGCGTTGCTTTAGCCTAACTAGCTGGCAAATATTAGGCCGATGTCAACATGTGCCAAACATTTGACTGCCTTTACATCTGCTTTCATAATGTTGACATATGCTAACACCGGCCTATTCCTCGCAAGATCTTGCAAGGTTCCTAGCGTAAGCAACGCGCCCCTGCAGAAGCAATCGTCTCGCCTGTGAGCGAACCTAACCACGCTTACTGACGGAAATATATGGGAGTCGGAATCAACATGGGGACGTAAAAGCAGACAGCATCTTGTTTTGGAAACACATTCAATGCAAAAACTGACTAAATGGACGCTCCGTATTATTACAGCGATTAACACTCTCCCCCCCCCCCCCCCCCCCCCCACCCAAAAAAAAAAAAAAAAAAAGTCCAACCGGAAGCGCCCTTTGATTGCCTTTGACTAGCGAACGATCTGCATGGCGATCGCTCCTCGCTTTCCTTCTCTCGACATCAAAGCTCTCTTCTCTTTGCAGGGCGACAGCGGCAGTCCCCTGGTGTGCGAGGAGAACGGGGAACACATTCTGGCTGGCCTGGTCTCCTTTACCAGTCGTGACGAGCCCGAAGACTATCCAGCAGTCTTCACCAGAGTTGCCGATTATCTCCCTTGGATACGCCAGATCATGTCGAGCGAGTGATGTACGACTTACCTCCCTTGTCGGCTGCATTTCGCCACAAGCCATTGAGCGGTGCAGTTGAGACACACCGTACTATGTTCACTGCAGTTCATAAGCCAATGTTTCAATCAGCCCTGGAATATGAGACAGCCTCAAACGGTACACACACACACGCATGCAAGCACGCACACACACACTCTCTTGAAGGAGTACCACAAGAACACTATTGATGTGATGACAGAGGAATGTATGCACCATAGACTACTAACGTTTTTGTTTGACATTGTTTCAGTTTTGTCTGTAACATACATACCCGTGCAGAGGTTAAAATTAATCCAAATATAAACTTTTCTTGGAGATTTTAATGCATAGAAATTATGTTTTTTCGTTCATTCTTTGTTGAGCTAGCTGGGTGTCACTTACTTTGTAAGTTTATAATCATTTTAGTGAGGAAATGTGCATTTCTTTCTTTGACTAGCCAAGGATGTAATATATCTTCCTAAGAAATCAACCCATAGTTGCTGAATACAGCATAGTTTGAAAGTGGGTAAGTGTCGCAGTGACAACAAGGCTACAGGCTCCTCATGCAAGGAGCTGTGTTGAGACTTAAATGCACCATAGTCAGCACTTGTGTTGAAAAAAAATTTGTCACCTGCTGGATAAAAGTTGTCATTTATCAAAAGAAAACATTTTTCAGGGCACATTTTTTTTCTTCATATTTCCTACCCGTAAAAATTAAAACAAAAGGAAAACGCCATGGTGTTGTGTTCATTATTTATGTAGCCAAACATTCCTCCATCATACAACAGACACTGTTCTGATGAAATCTAGGACCAGCATCATCTTAAGTGATTACTTCAACTGGTGTGTCAGTCTCATTAAGAAATTTGCACATATTTTTCCTGTTGGATCAATATTTCTACACGTCACAAACCTCTCTACATGTTGAGAACCAATTTACCCCAGTTTATATGCTAATATGCATTATAGAAAGAACAAGAACAAAGCAGAGTCTTGTTTCATCATCCTGGCTAGCTCCTAAAGCCTACGTACCTCTCAGGGCAGCTCAGATCCACAGAGCTTATTTGCATGCAACAACTGTACAGCAGTGTTATGGGAGCTGAAAGCTTGCCTGGAGTGGGCCATTCTGGTACCTCGGTGTCATCTCTGGTACGTACCAGAAAGGCTATGGGCAGTCTTACAGAGGCCCATTTTGTTGTAAACAACCATTCTGAACACCAAAGAAGCCCAAGCAAGCCATGAACATAATGAATGGATGGAGCCTTGTAGACTATATGTGACCCGTTTTGAAAAACTGAGTCTTAACTCGCAAACATAAGATTTGAGATAATTGTATTATCAAAATCTGCAAAAATTTATCTCTCATTTGATTTAAAAAAAATCAAACTTCTACTCCAAAAACTGAATAAGTTATGCACACTCAAAGAGAGGTGGTGTGCTGATGGCTATTTTGAGAAATCAAGGGTCAAGGGTCAAAGATTTAACAACTTTATCCAGTTTTCCCTTAGCAACAGGCCTTTTTAATGCATACATCAGCTGAAAAATTGGTAGGTTGGTAGAGAACATCTATTTATGAACATAGAGTGAAAGTTAATGGAAAAGTATTTGATCTTAAAAACAACTGATTGCAATTATACAACTAAAAATGCAAAATGGAGGAAGAGAATGTATAATACTTTAGAATGGGTAGGTGAAATAAAGTGCAATTTTTGGTGTTTCTTAAGCTTAAGAGAAACTTTCCAACATTCGATTATGAAAATAAAGTGTACTTAGGATTTAGTTTTGCCAAAACATCAAAATGCACAAAATCCACCCTCATCACCCTCCACTGCATTTTTGCTGCACGCAAGTTAAGACTCAGTTAATGAAAATGGGCTCATGACTGGCTATCAGTGAACTTGGCCCACCAGCACAAGCTCTGTTTGCTCTCCCTGTGATAGCTGGCCTGAACCTGCCCTCACCCCAGCTTCTTCTGTGCCACTCAACCCTGCAGTGACTCCAGCTATGTTCACAATGAGCGACACCTCAAGACCCCTTTATCAGCCCGACCCACGCCAGTCTCTAACCACTAGGCCTGAAGGAGGAACTTGGCTCCGAAAGCTTGCCGGTTTTACAAAGTACCACCAGACTTATTTGGTCATCCTCCTCTTGTTTTGCATGAAAATGGGTCATGTAAGGTCACAACATTAGTGAAAAACACAAACTTTTATCAATGCATGAAAAATACTTAATGAAGGTGGATTCTAGTACAATTTACTGAACAGTTGCATAAATTACACTTAGAATTGTGATTAGACCCGAATTCCACTGCCCACCAGCCTGCATGGGCCCCATGAACATAATGACAATAATTACAAATAATTGATGATGATTATTATGTATTCTAACAGCTGGCAGCTATGGCAACCCAGACAGCTAGAGATAGGGCCATACATGTTCTGTCACACCCTTGGATGAAGCAAGGTAGCACATATACAGTTATCCATTATTTCTCAACTGTGTCATAGCTTTGGCATTTAATAGTGTTTGAAGATGATGGTTAATTTGGGAAAACCTTACTTCCTACTATGCTGGTAGGAAGTTTGAAAATGAATGCATTGTATACTTTCCAAGAATTGCTGTTAAACTAACCACTCAAATGCCTATAATGTATGAGCATGGCATTTACACATATGTAAAAAACCCACTTGAATACTGAGCATAAGGTATCAGCCTTTTATTCTGAAAATACACGAATAACATAATACTCACAACAGAATAGACTGGCACCACAAAGGATTCTTTCACAATGCTATTAACCTGCCAAGTAGCCAGCTGAATGCATTATGAACAGAATCCAAAATGTCTTCACAGCTAGCATATGCAAATACATTTCACTTGTTTGTTTGTTTTGACAGGGAAGGATTGAGGTGTGCTAGTCAAATTATTTATTTTCTGCTACTCGAACTAGGAAAGTTTAAAAATAATATCATGCTAAAATTCTCATAACCTTTGACATCAAAAACCAAAACAAAAAATAAATTGTTCAAAAGCAAACTAAGGGCTAACAGAGGGACAGTGGATGTACAAAAGCAAACTAAGGGCTAACAGAGGGACAGTGGATGTACAAAAGCAAACTAAGGGCTAACAGAGGGACAGTGGATGTACAAAAGCAAACTAAGGGCTAACAGAGGGACAGTGGATGTACAAAAGCAAACTAAGGGCTAACAGAGGGACAGTGGATGTACAAAAGCAAACTAAGGGCTAACAGAGGGACAGTGGATGTACAAAAGCAAACTAAGGGCTAACAGAGGGACAGTGGATGTACAAAAGCAAACTAAGGGCTAACAGAGGGACAGTGGATGTACAAAAGCAAACTAAGGGCTAACAGAGGGACAGTGGATGTACAAGAAGAGCACTGCAGATGACAATAGTCATGCTCCAACTATTTTGTCAGGGGAAACTGTGGTAGGGTTGCGACTCCAGGACTTGCCTTGGCAACCACAAAATAAATGCCTAAATCCAAAAGTTCCTGAAAGTTTCCCCGAGGTGAGTTCTCCCTGTCCATATGACTACCACACATTTTGACATGAAATGACTGGATGTTCATTACTTGCACACTGGCCATCTTATGTGGATATTACCTCATTTAATTAGTTTTTATTTCCTGGTGAAGGTACTTCAACATTACATTCAACAAGGAAAAATAGCAGCCACTCACGCATAGCTTTAACAGAGCTTCTTTACTTCCCACATGAATTTTACTTTGCTCACCACAGCATTCAAGATCAATATGGTGTGAACTCATAACTGAATTTATTCACTGGGTAATAATGAAGATGATAAGAAAAAAAAGTACCATGTGCAAACTAACATTGTGATAAAACTGAATTTAACTTAACCATTAATCTGTATTCAAGACTGACATAACCAATATCATATGAAAGCACTGGCTCATCAGCCCTAATTGGTCTGAAATGCAGGAAGAGTTTAAATCTGACATTTGAAGTCAACCCTTGAGTTTTGTAATTTCTCAGTATGAATCCTTTTACATATACATGACAAAAGCCGTGAAAGGTCCATGAATGAACTGCCTTTATTTGAAGACTTTAATACATTTCTGTAGAGTGTTGAATATAGAAGAGAGTGCAGCTAGAATGGCAGGTAATTTTGAGAAATTTAAGTTCAAGTGGAATTCTTTTTTCCTGGAATGAGGACAGTTGTGTTTGCATACATGTACATTTTTATTACAATAACGATGATCCCCCCCCCAAATGTATTTTTCAGTCACCATTCCTGTGATAAGAAAATGAACACACATCAACATAAAGAATTGTTGGATATGGATGTAATATGTTCAAGACCAGAAAGATCGATCATCACAATATTGTCCCTTGGCAGAGTGAACATAGTCAATGAGCAGAGGAAAAAAAACCCACAATAAAAAAAACTGAAAAAGAAAAGAAAAAGGCAATTAACTTCAAGATTACTTTATATAGGCTAGAAAAAAGCAGTGACAAGGTTAGTGAGGTACTCGTATGTCAATGTCACAACAAAACATTTCCCAAACACTCCGCATGATGTCAGACTGGCATAGCTGTTTCAAGTCCCAGGTTTGTAGAAGCAGATCTGTGGTCTGGTGTTGCCACTGTATGACGCAGGCAAGTGATGATGTACTCTATTCTCAAAACTGAACAGGTTGGCATCTCAATGAACCAGTTGCTGTCCTTCTCGCAAGAAGATACGCTGTGTGGACGGCACCTCAAATGTCTCAATCCTTCTGCCAATAGACTCTCCACTTCTGCCACGGCTACTAAGAACTGGAAACCGAGGGCTTCCAACTGTTCCCCTCTGAGCAATGAGTCTTCAAAATTTGACAGTGCCCGTTGTCTTCCGGAGTCTACTCTGTCAAGATGCAAGTACAGATGTCAAGCACTTGTCACCAAGAATCATTCTCGTCCATGGAGCACAGCTCTTTTGATGTTTGCATCTACATGGGTGAAAAGCTACCACATGTTTCTTGCCAGGTGGAAAGTCAAGAAAATGTTTTCATACACAACATCTCTGGGTACATACTCATGCAAGCTCCAAACAAACAAGGAAACATACGCCATGTCCTGACTGCAACCCTCAAGCGATGAAGTCCAAGGGTCTGTTGAAACCACCACGTCGGTTCATGTACTGCCTGTAAGGTAAAAGCAAAGTGACCCCAAAAAAGGGGGGTTGAGGGTGAGCAGGTTGGAGCTGAGGGGAAAAAGCTCAAAAGCAAAATGCAGCAAAAATCCTGGATTAAAAAATAAATGAAGTAGTTACACCCTAATTAATATGCATGAAAGAAAGACTGACAGAAAGATTATGTCAAGCATTAAAACATTATGGATTGAACACTGCAAACAACCAGTCACCAACTCTTCATTAGAGATTACAATGCCATTTTATGATTTATAAAAGAATGCAGGAAAGAAAGAAGAAAGAAAGGAAGAAAGAAAGAAAGAATGAAAGAAGAAAGAAAGGAAGAAAGAAAGAAAGAAAGAAAGAAAGAAAGAAAGAAAGAAAGAAAGAAAGAAAGAAAGAAGAAAAAAAGAAAAAAGAAAAAGAAAAAAGAAGAAAGAAAGAAAGATGAACTAACAGTCAAACATTCAAAGAATCACTGCTGTCAACTCATACAAACACAATCACCGCATTACACAGAAGAGTCACCTAGGAGGTCTAGACAGCCATAAAAGTAACTGACACTTACAGTTCATTACAAAATATCAGCACGTTAAGCACTGGATTCATAGGCTGGGTAGTCTAAAAGACAAGCCTCAGATTTCAAGAAATGTTGTCAAGATTATCACATTTGGCAACAAAATGCAAGGATTATCAGGGTCAGAATGACAAAACTCGAGTATTTGGCCCAGAGAAATACATGGCTGGCCAGCTGTCATTCAGATGGTGGAGATGGATTCAGCAGGCATATCTGTGCTCACACTGATGTAAAGTTTCAGATTTCCATGTCAAAAGGCAACTTGGAAACTTTTATTTTGGCTGTAGAGCAGACAAGATGGTCTATACAGAGGGATCTGTGTTGATGTCATCACATGCTTTGCTCAAAGAAAGTTTTGCAGACCCTGGCAAACGGTTTCCATGATAACCTCAAAGTTCATCTGGGATCTATGTGTTCATGGGTGTACAAATACTTGTTTTTGGGTCAAACACTGGTCATAATGATAAATGGAATTCGCAACTGGTCCATTTCTATGAGAAAACACAATGCCACTCCTACACATACCTGTATCGCCTCTTCCTGACTAAATGTGCCACATAGATATCATTGCCTTCCACCTTCTTGCCCTGGAAAGAGATAAAATGTTGCTTTATCATGTATCTGCATTTTCATATTTCTCTATGGTGAAAGATAATACAGAAATAGACTTCCTTTGTTTACACATATGAATAAACACAACAATGACTATAACATATTTTTGCGATAGGAAATCAACCAAAATGAACAGTTTTAATGCATTTTTGTTATCAATCCTCTCATGCATTTGATCTCAAAGCATGTATCATTTGCAAACTTCTTCTGACAGAAAAAAAAAATCATTTACATGATGGAAAACCTGAGCAGAGATTGAACTGCTGCACCAAAATCCCTCAGATGACTGCCAGCAAGTTCAGCCGCTACAACTAATCCCAGTTTTAAATACTGCAGTCTATGTCCTCTTGCAGGAGACGAAGTGTAATGCTTTTCTCAAAGCACATTTATATCGATACATCAATCTTAGGACTTGCATAGAGAACTGCAGACCTGGGAACCAAGGAGATACAGAAATGGAGCAAGCCCATTTCCATTCATGCAGGATGTAAAGGAACATGGACAACCAAAGGCAGGGAAAAGAGGGTTTCTCCTGTACCTTGGTGGAGTCGAAGGAGGAGAATCCCATCATTCGCATCATGTCAGCTTCCTCGGGAGGCAGCGTTGCCAGCACCTCCTCTGTCAAGAGAGAAATGAGTACAGGGTCGACACAACATGCTGTGTCCATCACTTATGTGATGTAAAAGAGAAGAACTACAGTGTCCAATGCTCTGACAAGTTACTGAACGTGAACCCATCTGCCACGATGCTTACATGCTTGAGACAAGTGAAACTTTGAGTTTCAAGCCTGTTTGTGAGCTTGCCTTCAGCACTGAATGAGAGGGGAAGGTCACATGACTTGGATCACATGACGTGGTACGTTACCAGTGTGAGATACTAAGATCATAGTGGTACGTTTGAAGTGGAATGTAGTACTCAAGTATCTTGGTGTCAACTGACTGGAAAGTGTTTAATATCCTTTAACTGCAAAATATTGTTCATAACAATAACTTACATCTGTACGAGTTAATAAAAAATGAATACCAGACAAATGAAAAAATCACAGAAACTTTGCATGTATGTGTGTGCATGTGCGTGTACATATGTGCGTGTACATATGTGTGTGTATATGTGTGTGTGTGTGTGCATGGGTACATGTGTGTGTGTGTGTGTGTGTGTGTGAGAGAGAGAGAGAGAGAGAGAGAGAGAGAGAGAGAGAGAGAGAGAGAGAGAGAGAGAGAGAGAGAGAGAGAGAGAGAGAGAGAGAGAGAACATGAGAGAGAGAACATGTGCCTTTGTGTGTATGTGTGTGTGTGAGTATCTGTGCCTGTGCATGCAAGTCTATCTATCTGTTCTAGCCTCCAAGTTACACCTCCATTCCACCATGCACTGCTGTGACTGGAAAGAACAAGGGTTCTCAACTGAGACAGAGCACAGCAGTTCAGCCCCAGCAACCACTGGACAGTAAGCACAGCTAAAATGTCAGCCCAGTAGCACTTCTACGGTTGAATAATGTACAGGTGATTGTCAACAGCCAGGATGCACTGCTATAGAAACTTCCACTTACCGTCCACTTTGGGTCTCTCGGGGATCATGGGCTTCTTCTCTGCATCTCTGCCAACATCAATCACAGTCCGTGTTGACTTGTTTGAATTTGAATGTTCACAGCAGATCAAAAATCAAATGCACCAAATCTGTCATGTTTCAAACGTATTCTTCAACAAGCTAGCATCATGTCAATGTACACTGGACTCAATGTTTGGATATATGACCTTGCACACACACACATACACACACACACACACACACACACACACACACACACAGACACACATGCATACACACACACAACACAAAAACACACATACATGCACACACACACACACACACACACACACACATATGCACAAACACACACACACACATGCACACACACACAAACACACATACACTTACACTTAGCTTGCACATGTGCTATCTAAGAGACATATAATGTATGCTAAAATGATGATGCGAAACAAATATATTACTTTAAAAGTCTATTTCATTGCATTCAAAATATTCTGCTTATCAACATTATCTCTCATTTCCACAATACATTTATTGTTGGTGTCTCAAGATAATAATCAACAGGAAAATCTTGACCCAGTGAATCCAGAAGTGAACTGCATGCTGGAGAAACAAGGATGGACCTACGGTTCCCTTGACTTCCCTGAAGACCTGCAAGGAGAAAATTAAAAGTCAACACTGTCCTTCAGAAGGTGAAACTTTATTCTTCAATAGACCCATTTCATCACTACTTAGAACACATTAATCCTCTCTCTCTCTGAAAACGAAATGAGGCCACACACATTTGTTTACAGTAACATGCCCACCTCCACCCCCAAAGGGTAGGTAGGTAAACTTTTTCTTTAGCTCAAAGAAAGCTTGCTGTTGATATTTCATAGACATATTATAACAACATTTCATAGATAATAAACTAATGTTTTGTACATTAGGAAAATGATGTCATGTTCATGTAAAATTTAATTGAAGTTATTAATGATATGTAGCAAAGGATTTGAAAATTTCCAGTGAGAGCTATTTAAGTTTTTCCAGCTGTGCAAAAAACAAAGAGTGTATTATTGACTCTAGTATAAGATTTGCATATTTTTAGTGAGTGCTCTGATGAGTCTGAGTGTGTGTATGTGTTTTGGAACAGTAATATATATATATATATATATATATATATAAAATAAATAAAATAGGGTTGGCAGCAAAATTTTAGATTGATTGGATTACCAGCAACAAGCAACTTTATGTTTGTGGCCTATGCCACATCACTGTCATGATCTCTAAATGAGGACATGAGAACAAATAAAATATGCTTTGCACATGGGAGAAAATAAACACTTTACAGTAAGTAGTAAGCATAAAAAATTCAAGACATGAGGTCAACTTATTAGGATCTACACTCCTCCTTTTCATTCCCCCCATGCTTAGGCAACCACAAAAAACATTGTGATTATGGTAATCCAACAGACCCTTTTTTCCTTGCCTACTCTAAACCTTTTCAATCATCCAAAAAAAAAAAAAACGTAAAAAAAACAACCAAACTGATGGTAAACATCAAACTGCCCTTTGAGCACTCAGGGAATCCACTATCACTTTAAAAGAGTGTTTTCAGCGAGAGAAAGTTTGGTTTATGTCCAATGTGGCCTCTTCTATAAAAAAAAGAAGGGAAAAATGTTCAGGCTGACTTACTGACAACCCCCCCCCCCCCCCCCCCCCCCCTTAACTACAACTTTTCTTCTGTTTTGTCTTGCATCAAGACAGTGGTAATCAAGCAAACTGTTGTCTTCCTGCACTGCCAACATTATGCAATCAAGACATGTTTCAAGTTGGCCCTCTGCAATGATGGTTATGAAAAAAGCCAAGTAAAACAGAGGCATGCTTTTGGTGGGTGGAGTCAGCCATGGATGCAGAAAGTATTCAAAAGGTCTGTTTCATCCATTCCAACAATATAAATTTCCAACTTACACATAAATGATAAAATCATTCAGAGAAAAAAATATGAAAAAACCAACATCCAACCTTCTCACAAAATGTATCATTCTATCAGCAATAATCCAAGAAAATTTTCACACTCTTACTCATATCCATCACTCAGTCACACTGGAAGTGTAAAGCAGTTTTAACACCTGATTGGGATGAAAAATGTCTGTAGAAACCACTATCTTCACCTTAGCCTCAGCCTGAAAGGGAACCAACTTTAACAAGTAACATTTTGCACTTGCCCTATGATGTATTAATCTGTCTTGAACCCAAAACCTGCTACTAAGCAGTAAGCTACTGCAGTAAAGCCAGAAAGTCTGGCATTGAGATTCTAACAGATCAAGGGAGTATCAACTGACTTGGAGTTTCGGTTGCATCCAAATCACAACTCATTATTATTTCGCCCCATACAGCAAAACAAAGCTAAGCACATTTACAGCAACCTTTTCCCTCAAATCAGAGTCACAATGACTCACCTTGACCTCGACCTTCGTCTTGGGGGCGTCCGAGATCGAGACCGGTACCGAGGGGGTGGAGGAGGGGGGGTTCTAGACCGCCTCCTCTCCCTGTCCCTCTCCCTGTCCCTGTCTCTGTCTGCAACCAAGGAGTGAGAGAGTGAGGATAACAAAACAGTCATAAGATGACATACTCTCAAGCTGTTTGTATCTTGTTGACCTTCAGCTCCTGATGACCTGTGACGATTTGAGACCTGCTGTTTAGGGGGTGGGAGTGGGGGAAAAGCTGTTAGGCCTGACCAAATTAAGACTGCACATTTGAGTGTGTATGTGTGTGTGTGTGTGTGTGTGAGTGTGTGTTTGTGTGTTCTTGTAGAAAAGCCATGTACACAGTAGATTCATCTGAACATAAATAAACACATTTCTATCAATGAAAACACACTAACCAAAAAAACTTATATAGTGCTCATAGGGAAGATGGGACAGCATGCAGTTAGTTGTTTAACTTCCAATTTTGTTTGTTTTGTTGTTTTAAAACACACACACACACACACACACACACACACCCTCCCCCCTTTTGGTTGCACGATCACACAACAAATTTGGGTTGGCAGGAAAAAAAAGGGTCGATATAACCACAAAATATTCTGATGATTTTAAAGGACAGGTGCATTGATTACTTGAACGCATGATTTTTAGATTAGGAATTTAGTAAAATTATCTGAAACATTATCATCATCATCAGAGATCCATCCAAGCTGCACTTCACTAGCATTATTCACAAATACTTTCTATTTGACAAGCAACAGCCTTAAAGCATGTGGATGGTTGGATGACTATGAAGTATGAATGTTTTCAATACAATTGAATTGAACTACTCCTATCTTTTCTATCTAGGTCTGGACACTTATCAAAAACAAGACCATAGAGACACGTTTGACAAATAGAAATCATGCATAGATCTTTATACATTCACTGATTCAGCATACTTTTGGATAGATGCACTTACACTGGCTCAGCAAAGAACATTCCTTTTTCATGTATACACAAAATTGTGGCAAATAAGTAGTAAATTTTCAAATCACAACAGGCATTGAAACATATGCATCTAATACTTGTTAAAGCAGTGTGTGTGTGTGTGCACATGTGTGTGGGTGTATATGTGTGTGTGTATGTGTGTGAGTGTGTGAGTGTGTGTGTGTGTGTGTGTGCCCGCTTGTTTAACTTTAAGCATAGTCAGCCCAACAATGACGAAAGCTGTGCTGGCAACTCCAAGTCGCATCATTCGCTCCTGAGAACTGATCCCTGCGTTTTTAAATTCCAGTCAGAACGTCTAACCAACGCATCTTGCAGGAATAAGACTATAGGCTTGTTCAGGAGGCGCAGCGATTCAAAGCGCTGCTCAGCGCTGCATGTGATTCACTCCTGAACGGCCAATTTGGGGCGTGCTTCACTCAGCGCTGAGCAGCGCTCTGCATCACCGATCCGAGATGGTGCAGAATGATTTTGCATCATTTCAAAATGGCGTCTTCTATCCCACACTGGCCGTCGACGCGTAAAATAACCCTCAGAAACATCATTTGGGGACTGGAACGGGCTTTATTTGCCCCAAGCGCTCTGTATGTGCAAGTAATGGCAAGTAAGGATGACACAGTAGTGGATTTTATTCATGCAGAATACATGTAAACGTGCATAAACGATGTCTGTGGCAAAGAAAATACTTTCTTCGCGTCTATCAACACAACATGGGGCGCAGAAGATTTACCTCCCCTTTAACAAGTGAAGCGCTGCACTACATCTTAGGCGTTCAGGAGTGGCAAAGAGCGCTCAATTGCCAACATGAAGCGCTCATGCAGCGCTGAGTACTCCTGAACAAGCCTATTGAGTAGAGTACAGTAGAGTAGATTCTTCGGCCTTCTTAGGCGTCCAGGGCCTGTTGCCGATTCTGATGGTTCTCTGGCTGTAGTTTCATTGCTCTTAGTACTGGTCTTCTGACCAGGCCTAGTCTTTTTCACTTGTGCTCAATTGCCAACATGAAGCGCTAATGCAGCGCGTTGTACTCCTGAACAAGACTTATGGTTTATCAATATCTTTAATCGTAAGTTATGAGTATGACACTTGACAGGGCAACTTACCTCTATGCCTGCTTCTGTCCGGCGATCGAGATCGCCTTCTGTCTGCAAGTAAGAAAACAAAACGCAATCAAAACAAATTCTCATTTATATCATTCTCTATCTGTGTAATAATCCGCATTGTTGAATTTAGAAAATACAACGATGTCCGATCTAGACTCGATCAATGATCGGATCATTCCTCGCAGTTTGGACAATGATTTGTTCAAAATTTTAGCAAGCCGATGTAAACATTCTCATATATATACAATGTCAATACCTTAAAAGCGAAATAGTGCTTTTTTCATCCCTGTTCTTCTATAATAAAGTTTAACATATTCTGTGGTGGTCAATCATAGCGCGAATATCGGTCCGGTGACAACAAGACCGTACAACAACTAGTGTTCAACCACAGTGAATGAGTGACCATCGTCGAATTTCGAAGGAAGCCATTCCACAAATGAATCGATACAGCTTTCTATGCACCAAAATAATGTACGAAGAATTTATTTTGTACTTACCTCTTCGAGGAGAGCGGGATCTGCTTCGACGAGGCATGCTCGTATGAAAATAATAGGAGTCCACACGCACACAAAGCAAACGCTCTAGGTACGCTCAACCGGATGTGTACCTGCACGCCATCTATTATTTCCGGTGAGCTCACTACCCAACTTGGATGTAAGCCAAAATGGAAAAACCGAAGTTTAGCCGCCGCGTTGTCACAGCAAAGTGTGTTTTTAATGAAGTGACTGGAAAGGACAGATACAAAAGTGGGAGTGAGACATTATTATAGTACATATACACACCGATATTTGCACGACTTTTTCACGAGCGCCTCCGTGGCCTAATGGATAAGGCACCGGCCTCCTAAACGGACCGGCGATAATGCGTGCAAGCCGGGGATTGCGGGTTCGAGTCCCGTCGGAGGTGGCTATTTTTTTCTTCTCTCTCTACTTCCATAAATCTACGTTTCGTCCCCTTGCATGTGCATTCTCACTAACATACAGAAAAGATCGAGACTGCCAAAAATCGAAGCGATCATTACTAGTAAAAGGTTATCGAAATCTTTGACGAACACGCGGAAGGTGAATACAAGGCTGATGGACCCCTCAAGCGCTGCAATAAACTGACTTAAGACATCTGTGAAAGCAACAAACATCGAGAGAGCCAGTTAGTGAAAACAGTACGCCATCCACTGTTCCTGCAGAGTAGTTCTAAACTAGACAGGCAGTCAACAGTATCGGAAGTGGACGCGTGCTGGCCCCTAACAACAAGAGTCGTCTGCATTTGTTTGAGCATGTTTCTTCGATCGTCATTCTCATACTAAATGGAGGATAAACAATTTTAAAAAGAAGGAAAAAACAAATAATTCAAAAAGCGACAATGTTCTCAACATAAGGTCCCCCAAAAGAGTGTTTGCCTCCTGCTGATCGAGTCTGTGCAATAATCTTTGTTGTCAGTAGAGTTGCTACCGTGAGTGCCAGTAACATGATTCTTTGTCCTGTTCGTGATTTTGTCGAATGATAAAACTACTGGAACGGATATGAACATGAACATTGCTTTCGTCACAAATTATTTTTTTCTCTCCTTTTTGAATGTAAATGAACTACAGGGAATTCACAAAAACGGAAGTGGGTCAATAATAATTTTCTCCCACAATCTCAGCCTTCTTTTCCCTCCCTCCTTCTCTCCTGCCCTCACTCTCCACTCCCATATTACTCACACCCCTGCATACCTTCAACCAGAGCCGTGGCATAAGTGGTATGGCAGTATGAATGGATAGGAAATTGGCTAAACAACTTTCCGTGTTGAAAGTCAGCCACAGGAAATATTTTCACCAAGTCATCACCCCCTGTGTTTTAACAGCGCGATAAAAATATCTTCCTGTCGGGTAAAGCTGCTTGTTCAAAAAAAGAAAAGAAAAGAAAAGGTAGGACTTAGAGAGGTGAAATGTTCTTTTCGTTCGGGCTGCATTCTCCTGTATGTTGCTGTTTGTTTTTAATTATTAAATCCTTGTTATGCATCAATTTGATTTTTTGCCATGGAATGTTTACCCCTGGTCCCTCTCCACAGTGCAGCCCCAGCGTACTGAGCCTGTTTTACGCGTGGATTGGGCGAGGCCGTCAGGGTTTGCCTTGGTTCTTTCTGCAAAGGGAATTGCAGACGCACCACTCATCGGCTCCCTTTGGAGCTCCTGGTCACATGAGCGAAGCACGCAGTTCTCCTCAAACGTTGACAAGTCTTGTTTGTGAATTTCAACAGTGGGAGTAACCAAAGAGTCATCTCTTTTGCTTGTTGATTACTGTGTTCAAAGTAAAAAGCGTCCACGAATATTTGCACGGCGCACACATTTTGAACCTATCTTACCGAACATTGACTTTGGATCGCGTGTTCGCATCTGCCGAGTACACACAAAATGGAGGAGGAGGATGGGAGGTGGGCTAGGTGGAGGATGGGAGATGGGCTAGGTGGAGGATGAGGCAACATGGGTTTTTATGGTGTCGTGAATGAACTGGGTCGGGACAGACACTCATGGTGAGCTTTTTCATAAATTGTAACTATTCCCATCGCTCTCTATCCTCCTTCCTGTCAACCGAAGTAAGCCGGACAGGATTCCGTTAGCTGACGTCGGGGAGCAGAGGAGCTCCGAAGAGAGCCGAAGAACTGTGCCTGACTTCCTTGCTCTCTCTCTCTCTCTCTCTCTCTCTCTCTCTCTCTCTCTCTCTCTCTCTCTCTCTCTCTCTCTCTCTCTCTCTCTCTCTCTCTCTCTCTCTCTCTCTCTCTCTCTCTCTCTGTGTGTGTGTGTGTGTGTGTGTGTGTGTGTAATTCACATCTAAAATAGCGTTTCAGTACCTGACACGCTATGCATCACTCACTTGTTGAGGGCAACCTGGAATACCACATTCTTCGCCCTGCAACTCTGGGGTGCGTTGCTTAGCCTACCTAGTTGGCAAATAATTCCTCGTGAACCAGGCCGAGGTGAGGAGGACCACTAGGCATCGGCCAATCACAATTGGCAAGGTGAAAGTCTGAGAGAGAACATGGCTGCGTCCTTGCGCGAGAGTCGGTGATGAAGTTGTCAATAAATAAAGTAACTGACGACACAGACATCACAGCAGTTTTTCACTTGATGGAACATACCGTGGTGGAATCTCGAATGGCATGGGAACTTTGTCAAAGAAAAGAAAGCAACCCCGGTTCAATTGTAGACAAATTTGTCGAACATGTTGTGCTTCGATACATTCCGGATCAATCCCAGGGACATAATTCAGAGAAGAGGATATGCATGGTGCTTCATGTATACAACGATGCAAATTTTTTACAGTGTTTGTCCAGAAATAACCTCTATACATACTCCTCAAAATACACAAATGAACACCCGAACAGCAAATACTTCCGTGTACGCACACTTTTCCATTCTCAGACAGTGAGAAACACATTACAGGCACTGCCGTCTATGAACAGACTCCACCATTTTGGGTCATCCGAACCCGCGTTGCATAGACGCGAGGTCTTGCGAGATCAAGGCCGGTGTCAACTTGTGGCAACATTTAACTGCCTCGACATATTCTTTCATTATGTTGACACACGTTGACGCCGGCGTATTCCTTTGCAACATCCTTGCAGGATCCTAGCGTAAGCAACGCGCCCCTGGTCTCTGCGGCTAGACGCGGCTAAGCATCTCCGAAGCTTAATCGTAAAAACCTCCTTGTGAGCGAGTGCCTCCTTAAGAGCGAGATGATGTGGGAACTAGCTCCCCTGTTAGCCAGGTCAACTGTGATCACCCTAAATGTATCGCGTTTCACCATCATTACATTTCTCCAAAAAGTATTTTGCAAAATTTATTTAGACAGCTAACAATCATTTATGAGACGCGCTGATTCCAAATCAGTGCGTGGAATTTTTTTTTAATAGCTTCACCCGTTCTGGAGCCTTGAGTGGATAGACAGACTTTTATCTTTCATTGGAATAAATATGTTATTCGTTTTTGCATTCCCTGCCTCTATGCAAATACCAGAATGACACGACAATGAATCATTAATGCATCGAAGCAGCGGCAGCCCCACAACATCTTCACGTCTGAAATCGTGGACGTGTGCACGAATGACATAGCAACAGTTATATAGTTTATCTATACCCCCCCCCCCCAAAAAAAAAAAAAAGGAAAAAAAAGAAGAAAAAAAAGAAAAAAAAGAGCAGTAGGTGGAGAGTTATCTTTTCCTCACAATCGTCTTTACATCGGCGTAATTTTGATGAGTTGTATCCAATCTAATCAGGTGTGGAGATTCTGCTGATAAGGCGCTACGTTATTTTTCATGCAGCACAGGCATTCTAGTTCACTAGAGACTTCGCCTACTAATACTACTAATATTAATACTGACTCGGGCTCACAGAATGGCAGCGCAGGTCCCCCCCCCCCTCCTCCTCCTCCCCCCCCCCCCCCTTCCCCCCTCCCAATATCTCCCAAATGATCGAAACTGACACGGGTGCTAGGGTTCCTTGGATCTGCTCTGAGCATATTACCCTCTTCAGCATACCTCTTCAGTGAATCAGAGGGTTGCGATTGAGTGTTGCTTTAAACGTTCTGTCCCTGTCAAAGACCCTTCCGCTGCAACACAGGAATCTTTCCCGTTACGTGAGGTTTCCTCGTAGGTGTTCATTGATTCGATCTGATAAGACAGCTCCCACTGTCCCTACAGCGCCGACAACTGAAGTTGAGGAAGGGAACAGGCATGGGTTCGAGAAAACAGCTTTTGCTATCAGGTACGGTCGAGATGAGATAAGAAGATTGCACACACGGTAGGTGGACAATGCTTTGGTTGGGGACGTAGGTGGAGGCTGCATTGATGAACGAACAACGAACGAACAAACAATTTCTTTGTGTAGGCCAACGGTCTGGAACGATTTAAACATGTGGTGAAAGAATCAGAACCAACACGAATTCATAAGACTTGCCACACATCTTCACGCCCGTGGGAGAACATCTCGAAAAGCGCCGAAATGCAGTTCTCTAACTTGCAAGAGTTTAGAATAATATATTGGGAAACACGATTAAAGGCAGTTCATACAAACTACCCATTTGTCTCTCTCTCTCTCTCTCTCTCTCTCTCTCTCTCTCTCTCTCTCTCTCTCTCTCTCTCTCTCTCTCTCTCCTCTCTCTCTCTCTCTCTCTCTCTCTCTATATATATATATATATATATATATATATATATATATGTCTCTGTTTTGGTTACCTGCGCGTGGATTGCCGGGATTATTGCTGACGCTCGGCTGGGCCGCGTTGCATGTACTCGAAATCTCTCGAAGCATAGGCCGGTGTCAACATGTAAACAAGTTGATTGCCCTTACCTCTGCTTTCGTAATGTTAATACATGTTGGCACTGGCCTACTCCTCGCAGGATCTTGCTTTTCATCGAGCCTGTGCAACGCGCCTCACGTTCATAGCTCACTCACTAGCGTCTCTGGATGGCTGGAGCGCTGCATCTGCGGCGTCAGACCGCAGTCCTAGTGGTGGGGCACCTCGTCTGCGAATCCCTTCCACTGATGGGCCACACTAGAGGACTCGTCCCAGGAAAGGGGTGAGGACCCCGCTCCGCTAGCGGGCCACTGCATCTGATTGGCTGCATTTTTGCATAGACGTTTACGCTCGAAACAGAGCCAAATCGCCTTGAGCACTGCTGCAAATTATGATATTCATCATAACCCAATTCAGCTGAAAGCGTATTGTGTACACCAGTTTGTCAATTATACATTCCATTGCCATTCTGTGTGCAGAATAACCGTCCAAGATTGCGTATGTGACCTAGCGAGCACATAATAATTTGGTTGTCATTCTAGGAGTCACTGCAAATTAAACGACCAACATCGCACTCCTCTCCTCGGACGAGTCTACTGGTGTGGCCCACCAGTGGAAGGGATTATCTTCGTCTGTCTGGTTGTTCATTGGAAGTGCTGCTTATTGCAGAGCTGCTGGACGGCTGGATGAACACGGATTGATTTCCTGCAGTTGCATGTTCGCGTAAAACACTGGGTTGAGACTGGGGTGAGAGCAGACTGACATAGATTGATGTGACAGAAAGAAGGACCGCATACAAACTCGTGATGAAGTGTTGGGGTGCAATGGTAATTCCATAGAATAGTTGAGTGGATATATTTAAAAAGGCTTGCACAATTTTGACAGACTTTTATGCATATGTAGTCAAGGATGGCTCAAACTGCAAAAACTGCACAAGAGCCTCAGCGTATGCTGCTCCTGTCATGCTCCATATGGCAAGAAGGCCAGACTGTTATGCGAGTAAGTGTGCTGTGGAATATAATGGCATCTGCAGGGCGACTGTTGAACTTTTACCCTGTTTTTGTGAAGGCAGACGAACAACATATGATCAAAAGATTCTGCCAAAAGACATGTGTTAGATTAGCCCTTACACTTTGTGTGTTTCTCTCTTTCAAACGAGGTTGCTTCTTCTTTCAGTCAAAAAACATATTCTGAACGTCTGCAGCACAGGTGTACCTGTACCATGGCCCATCGAAAACCGTAGACAACTCTGAACCCCATGTAACAAGTGGATTCCTAGGGACTAGTAGTCACGTGAAACCAAATGACGAGAGAATATTATACGGTCGCTTTAAGTACCGGAAATTTTTTTTATACCAAAACGTCTTCTTCATGCATTGAGTTAAGGTAGGACTGAAGACAAAGGACGGAATCTTCATGGCTTTCAACTCTAGCTGTGGATTACACATTAAATTACACAGCAGCGTAACGACGGCAGTGGCAGAAGCAGTGGCGGCGATGACGGCAGCAGCAGCAACAACATAATTATTTAATATCTCACCCCAGTCATGGGCGCCAGAACTACATGTAATTGTACTTAGGCGAAGCGCGTGAATGTAACTCGTTTTCACTTCACGTTACGAAGGAATAGAGAATACTGAGAAGAGACTGAACAAGGATCATTTATAATTGCAGTACTGAATAGAGTGAATTCCCTGTGTAGTCTCTCAATCTCGCCAATGTCTCTATCCTTATACCCTCTGAGTGCCACAGTTAGAAAATGCGGACAGCAACGGCAAAGTGCCACGTCCTATTTTTTGACCATTGGGCTTTGGCTCTGTATGTTAAACTTTCACTGGGCTCACTCGCTATTGGCTAGAGCCTATTTCTATTAACCAATGAGAGCACAATTCAAATCAGAACTGGGGCGCGTTGCAAACGGCGAGATTTGGCAAGCTTTGCCAAGAAAAGCAAGAAAACCAAGCATTCTCAACGCTCTTGCTTCGAGGAAAACGAGGCCTAGGCGAGACCTCGCAAGCAGCTCTGAGAGGTGCTCCGCCTAGCGAGAATAACGAGAAAAAATGGCGGCGGTGCGACACACAAAGCTTGACTTTGTGTTTCTAGATGATACATTTTTTATGTAACCGTCTCAACTGCCAGTTGGCAGCAGTTGCAGACCAGTGAGTGCTTGTTACGTCTTTAGAACTGGTGTTTAGATCACAGATCGGGCCGAGTCAGTCAAAAATGTCTGCCAAATCTGAAAGTGGAGGAGTCCACTCATTTCATGAGTCGATGCACGTGTCGTCGCGTGTGTTGTTGTACCATTTGGGTAGGTAACATACCTAAACATCCTACTTCAGCTATGTTCTCCCATTGCTCAAGATATCTACTGACTACAAAACCTTCGTTTGACAGGAAAGCAGCTGCAATAACGTCGCTGTCGTCTGTCATTTCCAAAAAAAATGATTTTTTTCAAGGTTTCTCGCATTCTGGCCGCCATCTTGTTCTCTCCACTTCCGACTACAAGATCTCGTGGGTCGTTGCTTTTGGCCTAGTTCTTGCCTTGGACCGAGACTAGCCAAATCTTGCTGGGCTAGGTAGCGCCGCAACGCGGCCCTGGTGTGCCATCAATACTGGCGCACTGGGAGTGGGAGTGTACCTTTTTGGGAGTGGAGGAGGGGGTGTGGGAGGGGGTGGGGATGGGGGGTGGGGGTGTTTGTCACGGTACTCCGAGGGTTAAACTCCGTTGCACACATGGAACCTAGCGACATTAGGCTTGTTCAGGAGTACAAAGCACTGCATGAGCGCTTCATGTTGGCAACTGAGCACTCTTTGTACCTCGTGAACACCTACAGATTTACTGCAGCGCTTCACTTGTTAAAGGGGAGGTAAATCTTCTGCGCCGCATGTTGCGTTGCTAGACGCTAAGAAAGTGTTTTCTTTGCCACAGACATCGTTTATGCACGTTTAATTGTATTCTGCATGAATAAAGTCCACTACTGTGTCATCCTTACTTGCCATTACTCGCGCATACAGAGCGCTTGGGGGCAAATAAAGCCCGTTCCAGTCCCAAAATGATGTTTCTGAGGGTTATTTTACGCATCGACGGTCAGTGCGGGATCGAAGACGCCATTTTGAAAATCGTGTGAATCACCTCGGATCTGTGATGCACAGAGCTGCACAGCGCTGAGTGAATCACGCCCCAAAATTGCTGTTCAGGAGTGAAACACGTGCAGCGCTGTGCAGCGCTTCGCAGCGTTGTGCCTCATGAACAAGCCTCATGACTTGCGCTTTGTAGCAAAGTAAAACCGATGGTTTGGTTTGGATTGGTTTGGTTTGATTTGGTTTCGTTTGGTTTGATTTGGTTTTGTTTCGTTTGGTTTCATTTAGTTTAGTTTCGTTTCGTTTCGTTTCGTTTCGTTTAGTTTAGTTTAGTTTAGTTTAGTTTAGTTTAGTTTAGTTTAGTTTAGTTCAGTTCAGTTCAGTTCAGTTCAGTTCAGTTCAGTTCAGTTCAGTTCAGTTCAGTTCAGTTCAGTTCAGTTGAGTTTAGTTTAGTTTAGTTTAGTTTAGTTTAGTTTAGTTTAGTTTAGTTTAGTTTAGTTTAGTTTAGTTTAGTTTAGTTTAGTTTAGTTTAGTTTAGTTTAGTTTAGTTTAGTTTAGTTTCGTGTCGTGTCGTGTCGTGTCGTGTCGTGGACATCTACTTACATGTAGCTCAGAGCATTTCGGGCGCTAACCGAAAGGTGGCGGGTTCAGTCCCCGCCTGTGGTCCTACAATTTTCCTGTCTGTCCCATCGCAGGGTATCGGCTCTGTATGTTAAACTACATGTATTGTTGAGGCTAGAAAAGGTGCCCTAAACATTGCCTGCTCCAGCCTTCCCTAGCCAGCTCACCGCGGCTGGAGGGGACCCTACACCAGCGGTCGAATCACAAAAGACAAAAAGAAGAAAACGAGGATAGTTCCTCTCAAATTGGGCGCATGGAATGTGCGCACACTCCTGGACAGAGACGATGCAGACAGACCACAGAGGAGAACAGCCCTGATTGGTAAAGAACTCGCCAGATACGGCATCGACATCGCAGCCCTGAGCGAGACCAGGTTCGCGGGAGAAGGAGAGCTCTGCGAAAGAGGCTCTGGTTACACATTCTTCTGGAGTGGCAGACCTAGCGAGGAGCGGCGTGAAGCTGGCGTTGGCTTTGCAGTTAGGACAACTCTTGTCAGTAAGTTGGCTGGACTTCCCAAGGGAGTGAACGACAGGCTCATGACCCTAAAACTCCCACTGATGGCTGGAAGGAAGCATCTCACCATCATCAGTGCCTACGCCCCAACCATGACCAACCCAGATGAAGTGAAGGCAAAGTTTTACGAAGATCTTCACACTGTCATTGTCGATGTTCCAAAGGTGGACAAACTCATCTTGCTAGGTGACTTCAACGCAAGAGTTGGCAAGGACAACGTTGCCTGGGAAGGAGTCCTTGGACATCACGGAGTGGGCCACTGCAACAGCAACGGTCTTCTCTTGCTCCAGACCTGCGCTGAGCATGAACTGCTAATCACCAACACGATCTTCCGCCTACCTACCCGTAACCGGACATCATGGATGCACCCCCGCTCAAAGCACTGGCATCTTATTGACTACGTCATCGTGAGGAAGAGGGACAGGCAGGATGTACGAGTGACCAAGTCCATGTGCGGCGCTGAATGCTGGACAGACCACCGCCTCATTATCTCCAAGATCAACATCCGCATTCAGCCTAAACGACGCCCTCAAGGGGAAAAGGCCCCCAAACGGCTGAATGTTGGCAAGCTGAGGACCGCCAGCTGCAAGCAGTCCTTTGCGGACGCTCTGGAAGAGCGCTTGAAATCCACCTCTCCGGACAACCAGAATGTGGAGGCACATTGGGCGTCACTCAGAGAGCTGATTTACACCACAGCTACAGAGACCCTGGGGCCCCAGACCAGGAAACACAAGGACTGGTTTGATGAGAACTGCGAAGACATCAAGCAGTTACTGGATGAGAAACACCACCTCCACCAAGCTTGCCTCAATTACCCCAAGTCCACGGCAAGGAGAGATGCGTTCTACAACATACGCAGAACTGTACAGCAAAAGCTCCGTCAGATGCAGGACAATTGGCTCAGCAACAAAGCCGACGAGATCCAAGGATATGCAGACAGGCATGACTATAAGAACTTCTACAACGCCTTAAAAGAAGTGTATGGCCCCACGTCCTCAGGATCAAACCCCCTCCTCAGCGCAGACGGTAACATACTCATCACAGACAAAGAGAAGATCTTGAGGAGGTGGGCCGAACATTTCGACAACATCCTAAATCGCCCTTCGACAATCAACGAAGAAGCCATCAATCGTCTCCCACAAGTGCCCACCAACGAAGCACTGGATGACCCCCCATCCTTGCTTGAGACCCAGAAAGCAATTTGTCTTCTCTCCAGTGGCAAAGCACCTGGTTCAGATGCCATACCAGCTGAGGTCTACAAGGAGGGGGGAACAGCCCTGACTGAAAGGCTCCACCAGCTGTTTCTCTTGACGTGGGAGCAAGAGACGATTCCGCAGGATTTCAAAGATGCCTCCATTATACATCTCTATAAGCGAAAAGGAAATAGACAGGCTTGTGACAACCATAGAGGCATATCACTGCTTTCTATCGCAGGAAAGATCCTTGCCAGAATCCTGCTCAACCGCCTCACAGCCCACCTTGACCAAGGACTCCTGCCTGAAAGTCAGTGTGGATTCCGAAAAGAACGAGGAACCATCGACATGGTGTTCGCTGCCAGGCAGCTGCAAGAGAAATGTCAGGAGCAGAACTCCGACTTGTTCTCCACCTATGTTGACCTGACCAAGGCGTTTGACACCGTTAGTAGAGAGGGCCTGTGGAAGATCATGGCCAAGTACGGTTGCCCAAGGAAATTCATCGTCTTGGTGCAACAATTCCACGAGGGCATGCAGGCCAGAGTCCAGGACAGCGGAGAGTCATCTGACCCTTTCCCAGTCACAAACGGGGTCAAGCAGGGCTGCGTCCTGGCACCAACACTGTTTAGCCTAATGTTTTCCGCCATGCTGTCAGAGGCCTTCAGAGACGAGGACGTTGGTGTCAACCTGAGGTACCGCACAGACGGCAAACTGTTCAACCTGCGGAGGCTCCAGGCAAAAAACAAGGTTATGACAGACATCATCAGGGATCTGCTGTTTGCCGATGACTGTGCCCTCAACGCTGTCTCAGAAGCCGACATGCAACGAAACGTTAATCTGTTCTCCAGCGCCTGCACAAACTTTGGTCTGACGATCAGTACAAAGAAGACTGAAGTCCTCCATCAGCCCGCGCCTGGAAAGCCCTACGTTGAGCCCAACATCACTGTCAACGGCCAGAGACTAAACACAGTGAACCGTTTCACATACCTAGGCAGCACACTGTCTCAGAATGCTACCATCGATGACGAAGTAAACATTAGAATTGCCAGAGCCAGCTCCACTTTTGGCAGGTTATATCCAAATGTCTGGAACAGAAGAGGCATTACCACTCAGACCAAGCTGAAAGTATACAGGGCAGTGGTGCTCCCCACACTGCTATA
>JAWQFJ010020564.1:22500-26413 GCA_034096865.1 Theodoxus fluviatilis | reverse complement strand
GCAGTAACATTTATCAAATCTTACTTATTTTCAATCTCGCTTATTTTCAATCTCCCAGACATTCTAGCACTCTAATAGACGGGCGATATATTCTAAAAGACTCTTATAGACGCAAGGAGACAGGCTGATGATAAGAGGTATATAACCTTAATAAGTCTGGTTGGCAACCTCGCAATTCAGCAGACGGACTCTCTCAGAAGCAGGAACACATTCAAACGCAATTCCAGGCTGGAAGAGATTTAGGCAATTCAGGAAGTTGACAAACTGCCACCACGAGAGGCGCTACGAAAGCATACATCCTCCCAGTCTAACAGACTCTCGTGCATCCACTTATCCTGCCAGTGAAATGGAAGGTTGAATGTCTGGCTGGCTGACTGGGCGGACGAACGGACGGACGGATGGACGGACAAAACGACTGGACGAAAGGGTGGATTAACTCTCTCACATGCAGGAAGGCAAGTGTGCTAGCAGGATCTCTTGGAGGTCTGAGAGTCATCTCAGAGAAGAAGACAGTCAGGTAGAGGCAGACTCCATGACGGACGTGGAGGCAGGCGGCCCATTCCTGGGTGAGGGGACGACATATGCTCCGATGATCAGACCCATATAACTTTGCGGCCACGTAGCCATGACTGACGAGCAAGCGTCCTTGGGATGACCACCTGCCATTTGGAACATTTCGTACCTGGTGTTCCCCTGCCAGTATCTCTTCCCTCTTTCTCCTCCTCCTCTCCGTAAGTGGTTCGTCTTCCAGGGGATTTTGTCGTTGTATGCTTGCTTGCTTGAAAACTTAAAAAAGCTTGTGCGAATCTAATAGCATCTGTGATGGCAGAACTATATTGTCAGAAATTGTGATTCGAATAGCAGTATGATATCTTACTTCCAGCACTGGCGCTTGCTACAACAGCAGCACCAACACCAGCACCAGCATTATTACCACCCCCACCATCGCAACCAACACCATTTCCTAACCACCACCTTAGCCTTAGCCTTAGTCCTCTTCGCTCCGGTCGGAGCATAGGGCCTTCACTGCAAGTCTCCACCTCTGTCGGTCTTGGGCTGCCCTCTTCGCCTCTCCCCATGTCATCCGGACTGTCCTCAGCTCTGCCTGTAGGGTTCTTTTCCAGGTCAGTGCTGGTCGACCACGCTTCCGTTTACCATGAGGGTTCCAGTCCAAGGCGTGGCGTGGAATGCTGGCATTGTTTCTGCGCAGGGTGTGCCCAATCCACTTCCATTTCCTTCTTTGGATGGCGTTGACGATCGACTCCTGCCTGGTACGTTGCCAGAGTTCTTTGTTGGAGATTCTTTCTGGCCATCTGATACGCAGGATCTGGCGGAGGCAGGTGTTGATGAAGATAACCACCACCAGGACCATTTATTTACTACCACCAGCACCACCATTTACCACCACCACCACCATCACCATCAGCCACCACTCTCACCACCGTTAAACCACCACAATCACCAATTACAGAACGAAGTGCAACCCAGCGTCTTTCTTCATTGAAATGTACAGTCCTGGGAAGATGCTAAGCCATGTGCCGTGTTCTTTGTTCTCTTGTCGAAATAGCGTTTGTGTTTTGTATGGTCTGGGTGTAAAAATTTATCCCGTGCTGCAATGAAATGTCTTTCAGCTCACAGTCTGCCAAAGACCTGTCATGTGTTCCTGTGGAAGACCCTTCCATTATTTTAGTGTCACATACTGAAACGTCGTTGAATTATCTTAAACGGGATTAGGCCATTTATAACAGAACCAAGGATTCGTCAGATCCGTAAAACATAAGTTGGTGTTTTGGGTGATATTATTCTTTTTCTGAGAATTACTTGAAATGTTTATAAAAGAGAGTAAAAAAACCTGAGTCATTTTAAAATTGCAGCAACATTTTATGTCATAAAGGGAGTGAAACTATAGACACTTTGCTTTATTGGAAGATTGACGACGATAATAATTCTGCGAGTTGAATGATGTTTTTAACGTCCCAATTTCCAGTCTCTCCCCCCCCCCCCCCCCCACACACACACCTACCCCCCAGCCCCGAAATGAATCTTACGGTTATTATTACTATTACAGTATTAGAGATGGTATGCGATGTACATAACTCACGGCATTCGACAAAGCTATACATTTGGCAGATGAATACATCACATGAGCTATCATTGTCGGATCGCGAAAACACAGACTGCTTTGTTAGTCGAGAATTGCCAAATAGTATTCGAACCTTATTTATGATAATGCATAGAGGAAAGAATCAATATAATGAAGAATAATGTTCCGAAAAAGGAAGAGAGAATACATGAACCGCAATCATTTAAAACTATCGAGTGCGATGTGAACCACGGCGCAAGGCAAACACATTAACATTAAACAGGATGGAGTCTCCAGAGTAAGTAAGTCGCGACTCGTATGCAAATTTCCGAAGTGCAGAAGGCAGAGTGGACGGCCAGGGCACCCCCGGACCAAAGACCACACAAGCTTTGGAACGGTTTGGACATAAGACGAGAGCAGGCAGTCCCGTGGACGCACTGTTGCATGTCATGCAGCCTTGGCATGCCACGAAATGCAGCAGTTCCACGCTTGAGCCACACAGTGCCATAAGCCCAAAAGCTACAGCTACAGCCATGCGACCGACACTGCTACACCTGGCGAGCCCGGAGCGTGGAGGGCGGAAGATAGGAGTGCGTGCTGTAGACGCTTTATTGGGTTGTAAGCCTGTTCCCCTACCAAGCTGACATGGTCCCTCCCTCCAGGTCCCAGCGTGCAGCCCGTGCTAGGGCGATGGCAGGGCAAAATTGGCGCTGGGAGGGCAGGCACCACGGCCAAAGTGACTCCATTACCGCAGATGCTCAGGCCGACTCTTGCACTCCCTGACCAGCTTCGTGTGGGGCGACTGAGAGAGGGGGCTGTCAGGTGTGGGGGCTCCTGTCCTCGCCAGGGGAGGCCCGCAGTCAGAGGGCCCCACGCGGACAGAGAAAGCCCCCGGCAGACAGGAGTAGCCCCTCACCGTCAAAGTCTTTACATC
The DNA here is from genome assembly GCA_034096865.1 of Theodoxus fluviatilis. Taxonomy (NCBI): domain Eukaryota; kingdom Metazoa; phylum Mollusca; class Gastropoda; order Cycloneritida; family Neritidae; genus Theodoxus; species Theodoxus fluviatilis. Next base: position 23,396 of record JAWQFJ010020564.1, on the reverse strand, counting down.
AAGCCTTCTTCCAGAAAGAAGCTGACTCACGGTCCACCGAGCGGCATTTCTTCTCTTCGTGTAGTCGTGCTGCGGTTACAAGCTCCGCTGGAGATATAGCCCACTTCCCAAAACGTTGAGGGAATTTGTTTTAGTTGAAGAGGATGTTATCAGATTTATGCTTTTGTACGTACACGAGCTTGCGGTATGTGTTAAAGCAAAGCAGTAGTGTGTGGAAAAATTGTTTTAGTACACGTGCTTGGTTGTTTCTTGTAGTGGTCTTGCCTATCGATATACATGTTTGATCTTGTTGGCGTGTGTCATGCGATAACCCGGAGGCTTTATTTGTATTTTGCTGTATAGCGAACATTGAGATCATGTAAAAATATATTTACAATAGTGACACTGCTGCATTTTCGACCTGAATTAATTATTGTCTTTCTTGGACCTTGGCCAACATTTCTTAACGGACTTAAGATTAGTTCATTATTTGGAGCATTTTACTTTGACCTTTGGCTTTGTAATGGTTACTGTCCATTAGCTGACGGCCTCGTAGTAAAGTTCAGTTCAGTTCACTCTGGTTCAGTCTAGGAAAGCACCCGATTCTTTAAGATTTACTGCATGACTTCGTTAACGGGTTGTGAACAGTTCTAAATATTCACAAGAAAAGCGATCGACTTGTCAAAAATCAAGGAAGAAATTATTATGATGGGCAAATCTTTCAGCGGTTGAAGAAATCATTTAGCGACTGCGAATAAGTACGAAGCACAATGGTGTTCAACCACTCGTTAACTTGATAATTTTCTTCTCTCTTCCTTCATTAAACACAATTTTACTCAGGCCGTCACAATAAAGTATTTTATCTCGAACAGAAGGTACACAAAGCAATAGAAAAGTGATTGTTATTATATGTATGC
>JAWQFJ010020564.1:0-15000 GCA_034096865.1 Theodoxus fluviatilis | reverse complement strand
GTGAGTCTATGTACTGAGCTGTTTCGTCCGTCCGTCCGTCCGTCCGGGCGTCCGTCCGGGCGTAAAAAACTTAAACGTTGGATTTTTCTCGGAGACTATTAAGTCTATCAACACCAAATGTGGCATGATGGTGTATGATGACAAGGCCTCAAAAAACAGACATAGTGACTTGACCTTGCTTCAAGGTCAAGGTCACAGGAGCCATAAATGTGGTCTCAAAAACAGTCATTTTTCACATTTTCCCAATTTTCTCCCACGTTATTGAGAATGGCGACCTTAGCTACAAGTGGTATATAGGTCAAAGCAAGCCCTATCTTTTGATACAGTTTGGTTGACCTTGCTTCAAGGTCAAGGTCACAGGAGCTCTTCAAAGTTGGATTGTATACATATTTTGAAGTGACCTTGACCCTGAACTATGGAAGATAACTGTTTCAAACTTAATAATTATGTGGGGCACATGTTATACTTTCATCATGAGACACATTTGGTCACATATCATCAAGGTCAAGGTCACTTTGACCCTTATGAAATGTGACCAAAATGGGGTAGTGAACCACTAAAAGTGACTATATCTCATGGTAGAAAGTGCCAATAAGCACCATTGTGCTTCCTATGTCTTGAATTAACAGCTTTGTGTTGCATGACCTTGGATGACCTTGACCTTGGGTCAAGGTCACATGTATTTTGGTAGGAAAAATGTGTAAAGCATTTCTTTGTGTATGATGTCATTGGTAGGTTTAGTTGTTTGACCTTGACCTTGAAGGTCACCTGAAGGTCAAGGTCATGTAAAGGTCAAGGTCAAGCATGTGAGTCGTATGGGCTTTGCCCTTCTTGTTCATGTGATATTTTGAACATGAATTGAAACCACACAGGAATCTTAGAGCACATCCTTGCCACTGAGCTACTTGATATACATGTACTGCTAGCGTCTGACAGCCGACTAACTCACAGAAAAGATGCATCCCTGAGGAACGCTTCATTACGATGCTGGCTCCTTGCCCTGTCAAAATCAGTCCACATTGCCTCGTAACTGCTCTCGCAGGTAACAGGTTGTATTCCATGGTGAGGAGAGGTAATTTGAGGGAAGCACAATGCCCTTAAAATAGTTTGGACCCGTGCATCGCCGATAACCTCGCTCGCTACCTGCGAGGCAAGCATTTTGCTCATTGTCACAGGCCAGATCCTGCTCGGACTTTAACCGAGAGAGAATAACCTATCCAATCAAAATACAAACAATGTACAAAAATAAAGTAACACAGTTTAATATACACCCAATTATTTTTACCGTCCTCCCACAATGCAAGATCAAACAATAATCCACACACTCACACGCACCCAGAAAAACAGGAGATAGCACCTAGTCTCGCCTGCGGCAACACACCACAAATCTTTTGTCACGACGTATTTTTGGTACCACAAATCTAGGCAGTGAAGTAACGAGATCAAGTTTCAATCACAATCAAGTGCGCTACAAACCCGGTATTGCAAGAACACAGTAAAAACTCTTGCAATTACACAACATGGAACGCTAAATTAGAAACATGGGAAGATCAACAAGTACCTCTTCAATTTAGAACAAGTACTCAGACTACAAAGGAATGCAAGTACAAAATGACTCTTCCTAATCAAGAACAATAACTCTTACGGACCAAAATGTAGAGACAAGAATGGCCGTTTCAATCAAGAACAATAACTCTTAACGCAAAGGAACGTCGGAACAAAAATCATCCAGTGCCCTGCAATGAAAATGGCCACTTTTCAATCAAGAAGACACTAACGCAAAGGAATGTAGGTACAAAAATCACCCAGTGCCCTACAATGCCTGTAATACTGAACTGATAGGGAATCAAACTTCCCTAACAATTATAAGATGGAAATGTATTTCCCCTTCAATCGTTTGACAAAATGGCACAAATCCCTGGTCATTCGCCCTTTACGAATCGCGTAGTGAGACGCGGTGGGTCCATTCTTACCCCCAGCCCACAGGGAGACGTGGTGGGTCTATTCTTACCTCCAGCCCACAGGAAGACGTGGTGGGTCTATTCTTACCTCCAGCCCACAGGGAGACGTGGTGGGTCTATTCTTACCTCCAGCCCACAGGGAGACGTGGTGGGTCTATTCTTACCTCCAGCCCACAGGGAGACGTGGTGGGTCTATTCTTACCTCCAGCCCACAGGGAAACGTGGTGGGTCCATTCTTACCCCCAGCCCACAGGGAGACGTGGTGGGTCCATTCTTACCCCCAGCCCACAGGGAGACGTGGTGGGTCTATTCTTACCTCCAGCCCACAGGGAGACGCGGTGGGTCTATTCTTACCCCCAGCCCACAGGGAGACGCGGTGGGTCCATTCTTACCTCCAGCCCACAGGGAGACGTGGTGGGTCTATTCTTACCCCCAGCCCACAGGAAGACGCGGTGGGTCTATTCTTACCTCCAGCCCACAGGAAGACGCGGTGGGTCCATTCTTACCTCCAGCCCACAGGGAGATGTGGTGGGTCCATTCTTACCTCCAGCCCACAGGGAGACGCGGTGGGTCCATTCTTACCTCCAGCCCACAGAGAGACGCGGTGGGTCCATTCTTACCTCCAGCCCACAGGGAGACGTGGTGGGTCCATAGAGGGTTAGTGTCGTAGACGCCAACACTCGGTCTTTTCCACCGGTGAGCAAAAAACCAAAGGAACTGGAAACCGAGTTTTGATTGTGCCCGGTCCACCCAAAACGAGTCGCCAGGATATCTTTGGTGATTTCCCCTATTTTATCTCATTGTACAGTTCAGTACACAAAGTGACCCTGAAAAAGATACACACACTCCTGTGGCATGTGCATTGGTTGATGAGTTATGACACATTGAATACATACAAAGTATGTTCTAAAAGTGACTTTTTCAAGAAAACTTTTCAAGTTTGAGCTACTTTTTGCATAGCAGCCCCCTACATGTAATCAAGCTACATTAATGAAATTTGGTCCAGAGCTCAACAACGGCCAAGGAAATTGAGCTACGCATTTAAATAGGATCCCGCGGCGTGTAACCATACCGCATACTTGATCGAGGAGCGATGTGATGATGAGGTGGTGTTTTACACAATAAGTCGAAGTTTTTTCCCATTCTGAAGGTGCAATGTCTATCTAAAGGCATTAAAAAATGAGCATTTATTTTAAGTATGAAACTCGTAATATACGTTGGATTAGTTCAACTTTCTAAATCGAGTTAAATCTCAAAATCGCGGGAGTGACCCTCCCTTGGATGCGTTTTTGGCCTTATCTCGATTTGAACAAAATATTCGAGCGACTCAGTTTAAGAGGACCGGTGGAAATTGTTGTCAGTACATCATTCCCCGTAATACGAAAATCGGTAACGCCTGTATTGCCATTGCTGTCGTGAATGGGGGAAAAGTTGTTGAAAAATAGACATACAGCAAGTACCGGTAACTGCATACGTCATCTCTAAACAACAAAGGAATCAAGACAGTTTTCTACCCTTGCATGTAATTCACAATAATTTTGAAATGAATGCTGAGATACATTATGCCTTATCGCGTGGTGTTTCGGTACATAGCAGTATCAACATGTGCTCCAGGGCTGACTTCATTCCATGGCACCCCAAGGAAGACATAAACTCGGACCTCAACCCGAGAGTTCCTGCCGACGACGGCATTCAACTTGACGGGCATGATACTGACGAGAACACCGTTCATTTTAAAATCATTTCCCACATGCGGCTACCGCCCCCCGAGTGACGTGGAAGGGCGTGATAACTACGGCCTTAGTAGATTCTACAGTTGGCACCCAACACGATAAGCAGGCATCGCGACGTGACGAAATGGGCCTTTAATGCCAAACTAATGATGTCTTCCGCTTTCGAAATGCATGTCGGGATATATTCAGTCAGCATGCTTTCCCCCTGTTCCTCCCTCTACAACGTCTTCTCTCTAGCTTGCTCTTGCTCATCTTGCAAAATAAGCGACCAATCTGCGGCTACTTCTGCTGCGTGTGCCTTTGCTTCTTCTCATCCTTAATGTCCGTTTTAAACACGTCATCGCCATGTTTCTTTGAACGGCTCTGTGTCCTTTCAAAACCTGAGTGAAACCGATGTTGCATGTTGGAAATAAGATCGCACGAAATCCAACGAGCTTCTTGACTCCGCGCGCAGTAGCTGTTCAGTTTCTGCGCTCCTCAACAATTTGTATCTTACCGTTTAATTTGTAGGGGTAGTAAGCGTCGATGATCTGTAGCGACATATGGTTGTATAGAAAAATGAACTTATCAATTACCCTTTTTTCTGCATGACATGTAAGACATTCTTAACTTTTATTGTCGTAGAAAGTGACAACTATAGAATCCAGAGAAGAGAAAAAAAATTTCAAAGATTTTTTTTGGAACGTTCATAGCCATTTATCAAACTCCTGATTTCAATTATGCACAATGGCTAACACACACACACACACACACACACACACACACACACACACACACACACACACACACACACACACACACACAGACTGAGAGACAGACAGACAGACAGACAGACAGACAGACAGACAGACAGAGACGTACACACGCACGCAGACACACACACATACACACACACACACACACACACACACACACACACACACACACACACACACACACACACAACCACACACACACGCACGCACGCACAGACAGAGCAAGAAAAACGAGGTTTTCCCAGTTTAACCAGCTCGGGCAGGGCGGGGTGGGCGGTGCAGAGCGGGGTGGGCGGTGCATTAAGGAGTCCCTTGTCAAAGGAACAAAGCGGGCGCCGGGGATGACATCCGCCTCGGGCCAGAACAACCGCCACCCACCTGCACGGTGCCGTGTGCAGGCCTCCCTGGTGTGCTGTGGGTGGTGAGCCAAAGCTGTGGTAGTGTTGTGTGGGCTTTGTCCAAGGTTGTTGTTGTTGGTGTTCTGCATGCATGCAATCGACTATGTGTCCAGGATGGCTGTTGTTGGTGTTCTTCATGCATGCAATCGACTATGTGTCCAGGATGGCTGTTCCGAAGTTTGTTGCGAGTGCGCATAGGAGTGTCGCGACGGCTGTTGTGGTGTTCATGTTCTACGTGAAGAGGCGTTGTGGTTTCCTGTGTGACGGTCTGTGAAGGCATGGTGAGGAACTATGTGACTTAGTCAGTCGTTGAGTCCTACAAGCATTGTGAGCAAGTTATCAAGACGTTCCGAGGGATGGTGAAAAGTCATGCCATATGCTGAAGTGTATTTTGTTCCAGAGCGCTGAAAGATACGTGTGGATTATGAACTTTCCGTCACTTTATTATGATGTATTGTACAGATGTGTGGGGCAATGCATCTGGTTGCACGATAAATGATTTAATACGTGCAGGACCGTGGGAAACATCGAATTGCAGGTTGTATGTGGTACATGGTTTTTGTTCATCCCGTGGATCGGTTTGCGGTGTCATGACTTAGATGTGTACGTATCGTTCGGGCAGACTGAAGACGTCACACCTAGAGTGCGTTCCCAGCAACAGGATACACCCATTGTATGCCTGTTGTACGCCAGTTGTACAGTGGCAGCTTAATCAAGAAATGTGTGCGCCTTATGCCACAACGTGCCTATTTTCGAATTTGCTTGTCACTAAGTGCAGTGTCACATGTACAGACATATAATATATATATATATTACTCAAAAGAATCCAAGGGCCACTTGCCTTATTACACGCCATTTTTAACGAACGACACGGATCACCGAAGAAAGTCAAAAAGTCTTTAATTCATTCATTTTTCGATCGATCAATGATATTTTCAGGTGTTATTACAAATTAATGTTTGCAAACAATTAAATGAAATGGACACCCCCCTATTTTCAAAAATCAGAGCCAAGAGCATGTCACACAAAAGTGTCAATAACGAGTGTGGCCGCCATTTGCTCGGATGCACTCCACGCAGCGTTGTTGCATGGACCTGACCAAAATCTGGAGGGTGTTGTGGGGAATTGCCTGCCACTCCTGGTCCATATTCTGGAACAGAATGTTGAGGTTTTGTGCAGGAGGGTGGTTGGCGCAAAGCTGTTGCCCTAGGACATCCCAGAGGTGTTCGGTCGGGTTCAAATCGGGTGATCGGGCAGGCCAGTCCATCCTGGTGACTTGTTTCTGCTGCAGGAAGTTGGTGACGACCCGCGATCTGTGTGCCGCAGCGTTGTCGTCCTGCAGTACGGAGCCTGGTCCCACGGCCTGAAGGGCAGGCAAGGCAATGGGCTGCAGGATGTTGTCTCTGTAGGCGACGCCGGTCAGATTGCCTTGGACGCGGTGCAAGGGGGTTCTGTGGTGAAGACTGAAGCCACCCCATACCATCAGAGAACCGCCGCCATGGCAATCATGCTCCACGACCGTTGCGTTGAAGAAGTGCTCTCCAGCTCGTCTCCAGACGCGAATTCGACCATCGCTGAAGGACAGGGTGTAGCGGAACTCGTCGGTAAACAGCACCCTGGACCACTGCGGCCTGGTCCAGGTCAAATGACGTCGTGTCCAAGCCAGGCGAGCTGCCCGATGAGCTTGGGTGAGGGGCGGTCGTACCGCTCGGCGCCTTGATCGCATGATAACGGCATGCAGACGGTTGCGAACAGTCTGATCACTGATGGTTACGTTGGTGGCTGCCCGCAGCTGCCCTCTGAGCACGTTGGCAGTGGCGGTTCTGTTGCGTAGGGCCGACAGGATGACGTAACGGTCTTGTTGTCTGGTCGTGAGTCGCGGGTGTCCAGGCCTGCGTGGCCCCTGCACACTCCCAGTGCCATGGAAGCGGTCTCTCAGCCTCTGAATGACGGTATGTGTCACTCGGAGTCGCCTGCCAACTTCCTGCACTGCCACACCTTCATTGAGCCACGCAATGGCAATTCCTCTTTCAGCGTCAGTCAGGCGGCGTCTTCGGGGCATGGTTGAAAATTACAAAGAAACCGTGTTTCAACTGACCACTCGTCAGTGCAACTGGCTGACATGTGCTCAGAAAAGATTCAGCTTGCACAAGCAGAGCAATTTTCAGTTGCACTTGTCTGCTCGGTCAGCCACAGGCGTTAGGAAATTTAACATTTTAACGAGATTTTTCCGTTTCTTTTGTGGCCCTGTGTTGAGCAGTTCTCATGAACAGATCTCAACACTGTTCAAAAACACATTGGCTTGCACTTTGGGTTTCATTCGAAACAATTTTGTCCAAAAAAAGACGCGTCTTTTATTAAAACAGAGTTATTGTAAACAGTGCCAAAAATGAAGGTGGCCCTTGAATTCTTTTGAGTAGTGTACATGTATATGCATATACCATTCAGAAATGTCGTTTCAACGATATCCATATAAGGCAATGCCGTCGGAAGCTTTAAACTGTGTTCCACTAGCTAGCTTCAAAACAGTTCATCCATTTAGTAAGAGAGCCACGCGGTTATCTGGGCGACAATTGTTTTCTGGAAACTGTGGTTGAGCGGGAATGTGATGAAGACGACGCCCCTGGCAACCGCACGGTGTCGGCTTCCCAGATGATGCCACGAAGTATGGCTTAGATCGGTATAAGTATGTTGTCGTTTTAAACAGAGGTGTTGTTCAGGATGGGGTGTTTGGATCATTAGAGCTAGTTAGGGTTAATGTGGCATAGGGGTGATGTAAAGCTGTCATCGTGTTGCACGAGGTCGTTTGATGCACGGAGTTGTATAGAGAGGTTTGTTTTGCTGTCCCGTTTAGGGGCTCGCGGGTTTTCAGTGACTTTTGGCCTTTTGTGGAGAAGTCTTTTGAGATTCTTGGGGTGAAGGGCTTTTGTACAGCGTGGTATGGCATCTCAGAAATTGAGATAGACGCCGAGCTGTATAGGTTTCATATACGCCCGATGTTCTTTGTCGTCTTCGCTTGTGTTATGAAGTTAAGACCGGGTCGAAGCACCGGGAGATTCTGTTTTGAAAAGACATGAGCTGTGGTGTCATGCGCAAGTCACTTTCGACTAGATGAAGTCTGGAACCGCGATGCTCAGACCCTTGCCATGTTATCGTGATCACAAAAACAACGTTAGCGAGTCAAAGTTGCCAGTTGCAATGTAAGTCGTTTATCCACAACTGAGATTACTATTATTTTGTACTATTTGATTTTATTAGGCTGATGTAAACTGTGTAATGAACATTTCCTAGGGAGGTAATACAAGAATAATAAACAAAACTTCACACACCGTGGTCACTCCTACATCATTGTACACGCAGTGGTCACTCCTACATCACTGTACACGCAGTGGTCACTCCTACATCACTGTACACGCAGTGGTCACTCCTACATCACTGTACACGCAGTGGTCACTCCTACAACACTGTACACGCAGTGAGCACTCCTACAACACTGTACACGCAGTGGTCACACCTACAACACTGTACACGCAGTGGTCACTCATGCAGCACTGTACACGCAGTGGTCACGCCTACAACACTGTACACGCAGTGGTCACTCCTACATCTTGTCACTCCTGCATTACTATACCCCCAGTGGTCACTCCTGCATCACTGTACACGCAGTGGTCACTCCTGCATCACTGTACACGCAGTGGTCGTTCCTGCATCACTGTACACGCAGTGGTCACTCCTACAACACTGTACACGCAGTGGTCACTCCTACAACACTGTACACGCAGTGGTCACTCCTACAACACTGTACACGCAGTGGTCACTCATACAGCACTGTACACGCAGTGGTCACTCCTACAACACTGTACACGCAGTGGTCACTCCTACATCTTGTCACTCCTGCATTACTGTACCCCCAGTGGTCACTTCTGCATCACTGTACACGCAGTGGTCACTCCTGCATCACTGTACACGCAGTGATCACTCGTGCAACACTGTACACGCAGTGGTCACTCGTGCAACACTGTACACGCAGTGATCACTCGTGCAACACTGTTCACGCAGTGGTTACTCGTGCAACACTGTACACGCAGGGGTCACTCGTGCAACACTGTTCACGCAGTGGTCACTCGTGCAACACTGTTCACGCAGTGGTCACTCCTTCAACACTGTACACGCAGTGGTCACTCCTACAACACTGTACACGCAGTGGTCACTCCTACATCTTGTCACTTCTGCATTACTGTACCCCCAGTGGTCAATCCTGCATCACTGTACACGCAGTGGTCACTCCTGCATCACTGTACACGCAGTGGTCACTCGTGCAACACTGTACACGCAGTGATCACTCGTGCAACACTGTTCACGCAGTGGTCACTCGTGCAACACTGTACACGCAGTGGTCACTCGTGCAACACTGTACACGCAGTGGTCACTCCTGCATCACTGTACACGCAGTGGTCACTCCTGCATCACTGTGCACGCAGTGGTTACTCGTGCAACACTGTACACGCAGTGGTCACTCGTGCAACACTGTACACGCAGTGGTCACTCCTACAACACTGTACACGCAGTGGTCACTCCTACAACACTACACGCAGTGGTCACTCCTACAACACTATACAGTGGTCACTCTTACAACACTACACGCAGTGGTTACTCCTACAACACTGTACACGCAGTGGTCACTCCTACAACACTACACGCAGTGGTCACTCCTACAACACGGTACAGATAGTGATCACTACTGCAACAATGTACAGACCGTGGTCACTCCTACAACATTGTACAGACAGTGGTCACTCTTACAACACTATAAAATGGTCACACCTACAACACTGTACACACAGTAGTCACTCCAACAACACAGTACATACAGTGGTCACTCCAACAACACTGTACACACAATGGTCATACCTAAAACACTGTACACACAGTGGTCACTCCTACAATACTATACAGTGGTCACTCTTGCAACACAGTACACACAGTGGTCACTCTTACAATGCTATACAGTGGTCACTCCTTCAACACAGTACACACAGTGGTCACTCTTACAATACTATACAGTGGTCGCTCCTGCAACACAGTACACACAGTGGTCACTTCTACAACCCTATACAGTGGTCACTCCTGCAACACAGTAAACACAGTGGTCACTTCTACAACACTATACAGTGGTCACTCCTGCAAAACTGTGCACGCAGTGGTCACTCCAACACTATACAGTGGTCACTCCTACAACACAGTACACACAGTGGTCACTCCTGCAACACTATACAGTGGTCACTCCTGCAACACTGTGCACGCAGTGTTCACTCCTACAACACTATACAGTGGTCACTCCTACAACACAGTACACACAGTGGTCACTCCTACAACACTATACAGTGGTCACTCCTACAACACAGTACACAGAGTGGTCACTCCTGCAACACAGTACACACAGTGGTCACTCCTGCAACACTATACAGTGGTCACTCCTACAACACAGTACACAGAGTGGTCCCTCCTACAACACTGTACATAAAGTGGTCCCTCCTACAACACTGTACACAAAGTGGTCCCTTCTACAACACTGTACACGCAGTAGTCACTCCTACAACACTGTACACAAAGTGGTCCCTCCTACAACACTGTACATAAAGTGGTCACTCCTACAACACTGTACACAAAGAGGTCACTCCTACAACACAGTACACGCAGTAGTCACTCCTACAACACAGTACACGCAGTAGTCACTCCTGCAACACAGTACACGCAGTGGTCACTCCTACAACACTGTACACGCAGTGGTCACTCCTACAACACAGTACACGCAGTAGTCACTCCTACAACACAGTACACGCAGTAGTCACTCCTGCAACACAGTACACGCAGTAGTCACTCCTACAACACAGTACACGCAGTAGTCACTCCTGCAACACAGTACACGCAGTAGTCACTCCTGCAACACAGTACACGCAGTAGTCACTCCTACAACACAGTACACGCAGTAGTCACTCCTGCAACACAGTACACGCAGTAGTCACTCCTGCAACACAGTACACGCAGTAGTCACTCCTGCAACACAGTACACGCAGTAGTCACTCCTACAACACAGTACACGCAGTAGTCACTCCTGCAACACAGTACACGCAGTAGTCACTCCTGCAACACAGTACACGCAGTGGTCACTCCTACAACACTGTACACAAAGTGGTCACTCCTACAACATTGTACACAAAGTGGTCACTCCTACAACACTGTACACAAAGTGGTCCCTCGTACAACACTGTACATAAAGTGGTCCCTCCTACAACACTGTACACAAAGTGGTCCCTTCTACAACACTGTACACGCAGTAGTCACTCCTACAACACTGTACACAAAGTGGTCCCTCCTACAACACTGTACATAAAGTGGTCACTCCTACAACACTGTACACAAAGTGGTCCCTCCTACAACACTGTACACAAAGTGGTCCCTCCTACAACACTGTACACACAGTAGTCACTCTTACAACTATACCTAATGGTCACTCCTACAACACTGTACACACAGTGGTCACTCCTACAACACTGTACACGCAGTATTCACTCCTACAACACTATGCACACACTGTGGTCATTCCTACAACACTGAACACACAGTGGTCCCTCCTACAACACTGTACACACAGTAGTCACTCTTACAACTATACCTAATGGTCACTCCTGCAACACTATTTACACAGTAGTCACTCTTATAACACTATTCAGTAGTCACTCCTACAACACTATTCACACAGTGGTCACTCCTACAACACTGTACACGCAGTATTCACTCCTACAACACTGTACACACAGTAGTCACTCTTACAACTATACCTATGGTCACTCCTGCAACACTATTTACACAGTAGTCACTCTTATAACACTATACAGTAGTCACTCCTACAACACTATTCACACAGTGGTCACTCCTACAACACTATTCACACAGTGGTCACTCCTACTACGAGCAAAGAAGTCCCGTGATTACTCATGCAGGCCGCTTAGTGTAGATCTGGAGCTGAAAGGCTCCGATGCTCGGGCGAGCTAGCAACGGGATGCATTGTTGCCCGGGAAGACTAGATAGGTACTGGCACTTGAGTTTTTGGTCGCTAGTTCACCTACCTGGTCACAGTTCTCACTGTACCTCTAAATAACTCAATGCACAAAAGCTTACTTTTATTTAATTTTTAGAGAGAAAAAAATGAGTAGCCACATACACTGGTGTGATAAGCGAGATCATAAGCACGATCAGTCGCAATTTGTCAACTTAATTTTGGTTCAGAAACGGGGACTGCCATGAAATGATCATGGTTTTCCTCAAAGGAATCATCTGTAAACTGCAGAACCGGAAGCGAGGGTCATGAAACATTGCGTAGCAATAGGGGGAGGACTGGAAAAGTGGTGAGGACGACACGGGTAAGGCAGGTTGATGGAAGTACAGGTGGGGAAGCAGGGATGCAGGATGAGGTGGGGTGGCCTACGTGAGGTGGGGAACTGGAAAGGAAGCCCCCCTCTCCCCAAGCCGCGCTGCGGTCGCCATCCGACGTAACCCGAGTCGCCACCCAGGCCGCGCGCTAATTTGGCCCGCGCCACTGTCCCGCGCCGTCGCCGTCTTTGGCCGTGGGGTGGCAGCGTCCTGCCCCCCGGGGTGCGCAGTCCCTCCTCGCACCACCGCTCCGGGCCCTGTCTTTGTCCCCGTCTTATCGGACCCCCTCCACGTCCGAGAAAGATTAGCAGTCACAATGGCACCCGAGCCAGTCCCAATTTAGAAAACAGGCGCCAAATTAAAGGGGTTTGTTTGCCGCGTCTTCGAGGGCCCGGAATTATGATGTAGGTGGCTGTCACTTAGTCGTCGCTCTCTCGTCTGCCCGACTGCAGGATCTGTGTGGGATGTGTCACCGATGACTTGTCCCCGTTGTCGCCAGGCTGAGGTGCATGTGAGTAGTGAAACGGGTGGGCTCATTATCGTGTACTTCACCACTGGTCGTAAGAATGCTCCTTATTTCCTGCACCTGTCGTGCTTCCTCTCTCTCCTTGTTCAGTCTCTTTCTTTCGTCCAGTCTTGCTGTCTAACGTATGTTCTCTCTTTTTCTGTCTTTCATTCTGCTTTTCTCGTGTTATTTCTTTCTGTCTGTTTCTTTCGTTCTGTTTATTCGTTCTTCTCCTCCTTCCTCCTCCCCCTCCCTCCTTTCTCCCCCTCCCTCCTTATTCCCCTTCCCTCCTCCCTCCTTCCTCCCTCCCTCGTCCCTCCCCCTCCCTCCCCCTTCCTCCCCCTCCCTCCCCCTCCTCCCTCCCCCTCCCCCTCCCCCCTTCTCCCCCCACCTCCTCCTCATCTCCCCGCCTCCCCCCACCTCTCCACCTCTCCCCCCTCCCCCCCTCCCCCTCCCCTCCTACCCCCCCCTTCCTCCTCCTCCTCCTCCTCCTCCTCCTCCGTCGTCATCATCGTCGTCGTCTCGTTATCCTTTCACTTTAGTCTCTCGCCGTTTCATCTGTTCGCGCGCCTCGGCCATCTCTGTCTCCTCGTACTCCTCCTTCCCTAGCTGCTCTGTCCTCCATCCTACTCCAACGTGTGCCCCTGCCACCTCTCTTCCTGCTCTTTCGTCCCCCTTGCCTTTGCTTCTGTTACTTCTCTCCTTCTCTCCCCCTATCTTCTCCACTAACCAGTTTAATGTCTTCTGCTCCTTTTATTATGCTGCTGTTGCTCCTTCCGGGTTCCTCCTCCTGTTCCTCCTCTTCCCCTTACATCTTAACTATTCTCATAAAAGCGATCGTTAATATCATTATGCAATGATCACCACCGCAGTACTGCGAGTTTATCATTGGTCGATATTGTGAGTATTTTCATATAAGTTTGCCTTGGGCAAAGGCTGTTGTTATTTGTTGACTCCAGCCAAAAACCAAGGTTACAGCAAAATGTTGTTTGTTGTACTGTTATGTGGGAATTATCTTCAGCCGTGGTAAGCTCCTAACATAACAACTGACATTCTCTGGAGACAGAGATCAAATCCCCTGAAGAGGGAGTGTGGCTGCCTATATGGCGGGGTGTTCAAAAACAGTCACACACGCAATCATCTCACCCACTTGGGTGATCCTGGGAGTGTTTAGCCCAGGTACGCAACAACAACAACAACATATAAACAAAATATAGTATTGTTTTGTTTAAAAGCTTGTTGCATTTCATTGAACTTCTGAAAAATATAAAGCGCAAACAAATTTTGTGACATGGAATTAAGAGAAACCTCTGTCGGGTTACGGCCGATATCAGCGCCTTCCCTTGGTTGTTGATTGAAATCGCTGACTGTGTGACAGTGTTGTAGAATGTTGGAAAAGAGCCAGGTTGACAAACACTATCACTCACACATTCCGAATCTCCTTATCAGCGCATTTGCTCTTAATTTGAAACGCCCATGGTGTTTTCAACAACTTATTCAGTTCAAGAAAATGTTGACCGAAGGCATTTGTTGAATTCGGGTGAGCACGGTTTCCATCTGGCTTCCTCTTAATGTGGGAGCCAGACCTACAGTGTTCTCGGGACCAGGGATTGTATGAGACTTACCTGCCGTCTGAAGAAACCTTCATCTTCTCATGCTAAGCTGGAGCAGAGGCGACGTGGTGTTCTGGTTCGAGTTCCTGGTCCCTGGGCAGGGTGAGAATGCCAAGTCCGGAGTCTGGGTGAGGTTAGGGAACCATCCGCGTCTGAGCCGAGGGAAGAACCCAGACCCTTGTCCGTTTCCGTGTTGCCTTTGCTCGCTTTGAACGCGCACAAGCGGCACGGGCGGCACGCCTTTCTTCCGCCTCCGTGCCGCACGCCAACCACGTGACCACGGCGGCACATGGAGCGCACATGCCGTCCTTCTGTGACCATGGTGCGGGTTTGAATTTGTTGGCTGTTCTCGACTGGACACTCCCACAGTACACCACTTACTACTTCTTATTTAGATTTTAGTCATTGGCCATCTTGAAGGGGAAAAGAGTGTGTGAATGTGTGTGTGTGTGTGTGTGTGTGTGTGTGTATGTGTGTCTGTGTGTGTGTGTGTGTGTTAGTGTTTGTGCGTGTGTGGATGTGTGTGTATGTATGTGTATATGTGTTTTATATATATGATATATTGATTGATTGATTGATTGATTGATTGATTGATTGATTG
>JAWQFJ010020562.1:5000-25777 GCA_034096865.1 Theodoxus fluviatilis | reverse complement strand
GGCAGCAGGCATCACAGAGTTCATCAGGAAGGGGACGGTCCCGGAGGGGGGAGGGGGGGGGGCAGTGACTTGTACAAAGAGAGCTTTCTCTCTGCGTGACACACTCCAGCCGTCAATGTCCCAGTCATCGGAAATTCCTTCCTCAGGGGTACCATTTTCCCAGGGAAGGGAAATAGAATGGAACTGGAGAGAGAATGGAGTGAGGAGGAGAGACAAGAATGAAAGGACGGGGAGGAGTTTGGATGGGAGGGGAGGGGTGAGAGAGAAACAGAGAGAGAGATACAGAGAGATATATACAGAGAGATACAGAGAGAGATACAGATAGATAAACAGAGAGAGATACAGAGAGATATAGAGGTACAGAGATAAATACAGATAGATACAGAGAGATACAGAGAGAGATATACAGAGAGATATACAGAGAGAGCTACAGAGAGATATAGAGATTCAGAGATACAGAGATGGATGCAGAGAGATACAGAGAGATACAGAGAAAGAGAGAGATGCAGAGACAGAGACAAATGGGCGTAGGGACGAAATGAAGGGAGTGGTAGAAAGAATAAAATAGAGTATGGAATGAACGGTCGAAATAAAAGGAGAATGAAGCGGAACAGGGCAAAGGGGCAGAGAGGGAGAGGTGGGGGGAGAGAGTACGGAAAAGAGAGGCGAGGCGAGTTGGGAACGTGGAGGAAGGGGTGTGTGGGAGAGGGAGGGAAGATGGACCTCCGTAATGATTGCAAGTGACAGCCTCCGCCTAGCATCTCAGGACTCGTCATGTGCGATGGTGCGCATGGAGAGTGGAATGGCTTTATCAGAGAAAACTTCAAACACAGTGCTGGGGCTCTTGCACTCTCTCACACCAGCAGCCTTCCTTTCCCGCCTGACTCAGGGCTGGGGCTCTTGCACTCTCACACACCAGCAGCCTTCCTTTCCCGCCTGAGCGATGCCTTTGAAGAACAAACCAGCAGCATTGTTCCTGCAGGAAACCAAAGCGTCTGCGACCCTGTCTCTCATGGGGGCGGAAAAGTACGCGTGATTTGAGTTTCTTTGTCTTGTGACCCGCAGTGAAGACTGCTACGAAAATGTTCCATTCCAATGAAAGGCAATCGGAAGGTCTTCAGTTTTAGCACAATATTGCCCTCTCTCGTTCTTCCTTCCAGTCACTAAAAAGACCAAAGACGCTTCACTACAGCTTTGTTCATTGGTTTTATTCTCCATCTTGGGAGACCCACTGTAGCTTGCTCCATGATAACTAAATCCCTTTGTGTGTTTTACTTTCATGCAAAATGTGTAAATGTTTACGAGAATCATTCATGATATTGCACGTTTTTCGTTTCGCTTTCTGTCTCGTCATGGCTCGCGTTCAAAACATCAAACGCTTTTTATTTTAGCTTTAGTGGGGGAATATTTGCAAACTATTGCTCCATTTTCATTTACCTGCCAATCACGTTCGCGGCAGCGCGCCATGATGAGTCCATTCCACCCTGCTCCTTTAGGTCCTTGGCCTCCCTTCAAGTCGGGCCAGGTGCCCGGATCAAAATCTGCGATCAAGAACGGCAACTCCAATGGCCACGCAACTCATCATGGCGCCGGAGCCACATCAAAGGCGCGACACCTTCCAGGATGGACCTCATCGCCCACGCCCGCCAACGTTGGCCCCGTCCCGATCCCGTTAATCACCGCCAATCTGCGAGAGGTCGCACGCCTCCAAGGCGAAAAGGCCGCGCTGCTTACACTTCTGACGAGCGCGCAAGGGAGCGGTCCACGCCAGGCAGTGCCAGAGCTGGACTCACGCCGCGATAAGACGGCAGCCGTGGCCAGACGACTCCTCATCGCCTGTTTGATCTGTGACGGCGTGAAGCAGTAGCGTGGTGGTGTGGTGGTGTGATGGGTGAATGAGGAGAGAAAAACCTATCCATTCATCTCTTGCACTCGCGCCTAGCTTGGCTTATAGCTTCCGATCAAGCTTCCACCTGGCCCAGTCAGCAGCTCGGGCTGTGTGTGTTTGTGTGTGTGTGTGTGTGTGCGTTCGTGCATGTGTGTGTGTGTGTGCGTTCGTGCATGTGTGTGTGTGTGTGTGTGTGTGTGTGTGTGTGTGTGAATGCCTCCTCACTATTGTAAGAGCTGCATTGCCTGGACAAATTACTGCTCAGTCAGTGAGTACAGTAACTCCAATGCTTTCCCCCATCCACGCCTTGTAGTAAGATTATCCATTTCCATCACACGTTTCCCCTTTCCTGATAACTTCTGGGGGGAACCCTTACGTATCTCATCACCAGCGCTCTCTTCCTCGGCTCCCGTGCCTGTCTTGGAGGGAGCTGTTGAAACCGCGTCACTTTTGGAGGCAATGGCATGGGGTCCCTGGGTTCGCAATGCTCACCACCACCACCACCACCACCTCCACCAACCCACCACCCACCACCACCACCTGCACCACCACTACCACCACCACCCAACCAACACCACCACCTGCATCACCACTACCACCACCTGCACCACCACTACCACCACCACCACCACCACCACCTGCACCACCACCACCACCAGCACCACTACCACCACACTATCACCACCACCTCACCACACGACATCGAAAAATCTGGGCCTGGCAAGGCATGGGATGGAGGGGTGTCGAAAGAGTATGTGTTGGGGGGGGGGGGGGGGGGCGAAGCGGGGGGGGGGGGGGAGGAGGGTGTATAGGAAAGGAGTAAACAGGGAGGGGGAGCGAGAAAATAGGGGAGGGGTGGTGGGGCTGGGGGCGACGAGGAGCCTTTACGAAGAGAGAAGGAAGGAGACAGAAAGTTGGGATGGAGAAAGATGGGGTGTGGGTGGGGAAAGGTGGGGTGTGGGTGGGGAAAGGTGTGGTGTGGGTGGGGAAAGGTGGAGTGTGGGTGGGGAAAGGTGTGGTGTGGGTGGGGAAAGGTGGGGTGTGGGTGAGGAAAGGTGGGGTGTGGGTGGGGAAAGGTGGGGTGTGGATGGGGAAAGGTGGGGTTTGGGTGGGGAAAGGTGGGGTGTGGGTGAGGAAAGGTGGGGTGTGGGTGGGGAAAGGTGGGGTGTGAGTGAGGAAAGGTGGGGTGTGGGTGGGGAAAGGTGGGGTTTGGGTGGGGAAAGGTGGGGTGTGGGTGAGGAAAGGTGGGGTGTGGGTGGGGAAAGGTGGGGTGTGAGTGAGGAAAGGTGGGGTGTGGGTGGGGAAAGGTGGGGTGTGAGTGAGGAAAGGTGGGGTGTGGGTGGGGAAAGGTGGGGTTTGGGTGGGGAAAGGTGGGGTGTGGGTGGGGAAAGGTGGGGTGTGGGTGGGGAAAGGTGGGGTGTGAGTGAGGAAAGGTGGGGTGTGGGTGGGGAAAGGTGGGGAAGGGGAGGTGGAGAGGAAGCTAACAAGGTCGGTGAGGAGAAAGAATTCGATTTCAGTTGTGCGCTTTCTAGTCAAACAGATAGACCACAGCTGGGGGAAGGCACAGACGGTCAGATGGGAAAGGGGGGTGGGGGGGAGATGGTCGCGGGTTGAGGGTAAAACTTGGGGAAGGAGAGGAAAAATAAAACGGAAAAGACTATCTGCGTTGCCTCTGAACTGTCACAAGCCCGGGTTGTATTAGGGTTTGGGGAAGAGGTGTGTGTGTAGGGGGATGGGGGGGGGGGGGGCGGTGGAAGTGAGGAAGGGAGGTAAGATGGGGTGCGGAGAGGGGGGAGAGCAGAGAGGAGGGCAGCGGCATTGCCTCCGCTATGACTGCTTGACTAACGCAGGCAGGAGCTGGGGCCAGGCCTTTGATGTGGTTCTGGTCACTGCGTGCTCCAAGACTGGTGTTTCATGGGTCTGTGGCTCCGTTTATTTTCTCATGTCAGAGGAAGGAGATTAGAGAGGGTGGGGGGTTGTTTGACAGAGCCCAGAGATCCTTCCCGTGCTTCTTGATCTCCTAGAAGTAATCAGCAAGGAGATCACACACTATGCACACTATGAAGTCAAGCCATGTGAGGTAGCTGTCTAGCACGCTCGCATCTCTCCTTCACTGTTTCTCAGTGCGCTGATGGGTACGAGCTTCCAAGGTAAGCTAGACATTTCGATTCATTGGGAGATTTGCTTTCACTCAATCCATCCAAAGTCCATGTCCAAACGATTTCCAGCACCATTAGAAACATTCCTCTGATTGACTCCCTACCTCCGTCACCCACCTGTCCACCCCCTTGCCAACACGATCCCCTTCATTCATCAATGTGTTTCAGCGCAACTTACTGCCAGAGCCGCTCAACGTCCCTCTCATCACTTGGAACCCTGCATGGCTGCCGGGCTTTCAGGGCCTGCTCCAGTGGTTCAGCCAGAGGCCTGCTTCAGTAGCTCAGCCAGGGGCCTGCTCCAGTAGCTCAGAAAGTGGCCTGCTCCAGTAGCTCAGCCAGGGTCCTGCTCCAGTGGCTCAGCCAGAGGCCTGTTCCATTGGCTCAGCCAGGGGCCTGCTCCATTGGCTCAGCCAGGGGCCTACTCCATTGGCTCAGCCAGGGGCCTGCTCCAGTAGCTCAGCCAGGGTCCTGCTCCAGTAGCTCAGCCAGGGGCCTGCTTCAGTAGCTCAGCCAGGGTCCTGCTCCAGTAGCTCAGCCAGGGGCCTGCTCCATTGGCTCAGCCAGGGGCCTGCTCAAATAGCTCAGTCAGGGGCCTGCTCCAGTAGCTCAGCCAGGGGCCTGTTCCATTGGCTCAGGTAGGGGCCTGCTCCTGTATCTCAGCCAGGGGCCTGCTCCAGTGGCTCAACCAGGGGCCTGCTCCTGTATCTCAGCCAGGGGCCTGCTCCAGTAGCTCAGCCAGGGGCCTGCTCCAGTGGCTCAACCAGGGGCCTGCTCCAGTATCTCAGCCAGGGGCCTCCTCCATTGGCTCAACCAGGGGCCTGCTTCAGTATCTCAGCCAGGGGCAGCCCTGAGCAGCCACAGAGGTCATGGAGGGTGTCGGGACAGGGTCAGATTGTTCAGATATAGCCAAGCGTTCCACCCACCCTGGACGATGGAGCCCACCCCGGGTGCAACAACCTGGTGTTACTTCTTTCTCTGTTCCTACACTACGGTGATGACACATACTTTTTCTACCAATCAAGTGAGTACTCGATTACCAGAATGCTACAGGGATGTTATTTCACAGCAAGACATGGCGTGTTGCCCTTGCGTACACGTGCACAGGCAACAGTGGTCACATGAAAACGCGCGGTGAGATCAAAATTGACTTTAATGTCGTGATCAGCATAGGTATCTTACCTCAATCTTTGAATGCAAATGTCATAATGAATGGATGGATGGATGGATGGATGGATGGATGGATGGATGGATGGATGGATGGGTGGGTGGGTGGGTGGATGGATGAATGGATGGGTGGATGGAAGGGTGGATGGATGGATGGATGGATGGATGGATGGATGGATGGATGGGTGGGTGGGTGGGTGAGTGGGTGAGCGGGTGGACAAATGGATGGATGGATGGAGTTTTCCGGCATCAGCCTTTGTAGCTATGTAAGGTCACTGACCACGATGTACTACAGCTGGTGCAAGTAGGAGCGAGACTCGATCTCCCCAGTTGTTCGCCCTTTACGAATGGGTGTAGGCAGACACGGTGGGTCTATTCTAACCCCGAAACCACGGTGGGTCTATTCTTACCCCCAACCCACAAAGGGGTGAGGGGTGTATCATTTGAAGTCCGGATGTTTGTCAAACGATGTTAGGCGTCGCTGCAAAGTGAATGTCATATTCCGAGATACATTAGCTATCCAGTGGCTGGCGGTTACGTTCAAAAGTTGTTGTTGTTGTTGTTGTTGTTATATAATTCAGCATATCTGACGATTAGCAATGGACAAATATTTTGAAATTTTCCAAATCGTCAACAAAAAACCTTGGGCGAGGGGTTTTCTGGGCCTATATCATATACCAATATAAATCGTGTTCTTTGAGTTCAGACATTTATTTGAATTTAAATTTGCATTTTTTTTTCGACAGGAAAAAGAAACACTAGCCAGTTGGTTTACTTTCTGTGCTCATTTGCAACAATTCGCCGAAGTGTTTACGCCTACACTTTTTTCTTTAACATTCTCAGTTTTTCTCAATATTTTCTTACGGCAAAACAACACACGGATAATTGAATTCCCCGAGGAAAATACAACTTCGACGGTTTATCCCTTCCTCCGTCTGTTTACCTTAAATTCCCCTCCTTCTCTGGAATGGCAGGCAGAGAGGGTGGAGCAAAAAACCCAGCCCGACTCCTACTCGCTAATGGAGTTCCTCGGGCAAGAGCCTTGGGTAACCCCACTGATGTGCAGAGCGTTCCTCCCTGGAAATCAATGCTAATGAAGTCTCGCAGTAAGCGGATCTAAAGCGCTTTTCTAGGCGAGGAGAGTACCTGCATGCCCCCCCCACCCCTACCTCCTATCCCCATCCCCTACCACCACCCAAACCCCCAACCCCAAGTTCCACCCCACATCCCCCATCCCCCTACCCCCACCCCATCCCCTCCGGGGGAGAGATCCCCAGGGAGTGGGCAGACGGAAGACGGGGACAGACGCACCCAGAGGTACTCAAAGGGAGACAGCGGAATGGGGACGAGGCTGGAATGGCCACGTTCCGTGAGATCCGGGTCTTTGCACTGATCGTCTTGGCTGTGTGGAATGCAAATTGGTCGTAGATTCAACGCCGACTAGAAATGGGTAGGATGAACTCTGTTTTCTCGTTGGCTTTGAAAGTTCTCAGGCACCGAGATATTTTTGGCGTCGCAGACTTTATGGTGAGACTGCGAACTTCGTTGTAGCAACCTGCTTTCCCTTTCATGCCTGTCGTTGAATTCTGGTCCGTCCGATCACGGAGAACGTATTTAAGACGTCGCCTTCTTTCTGGAAGAAATAAGCTCTCCACAAGAGAGTCATCGATTCCCCATCGTATTCGCTGTAGAATTCAGCCCTTGGACTGCCCTTCTGCAAACCGCCACGATTTTATCATACAAGATTAATGTGATGAAAATCCATTTACCACTCAATATTTGTGCATGCAGTGTCGTTTATGAATTTAGCCTCTTCCTTACTGTCTAATCAAATAAATTGCAGGCTGATTAATGAAAAATAAGGCAAGTTTTTCAATGCGGAGAACAGTGACACCAAGCGATCCCCATCCCACTCGTCCCTGAGCGAGACGCATCAAGAAAACTCGTGGACTTGTAGCGTGGAAGGTTCAGCATTCTGTGTGAAGTGCCTCGAGGTCACTTGTAGAGTCACGCGCCTCTCATCGCGCTGTGGCTCGACACGTCCGGGAACGCTACGTCCCCACTTTTCGTTTCCTTTCAGCCTGTCTGTGTCACTCGCCTTGTCTGGCATGGGACGTGGACATGTATGTACGCTTCATTGCCAGCCTCAATCCGTCACGGCGCGCATACGGCAGCGTTGCTCCACTGGTCATGCAGAGGCAAAACGGTTCACTCAGTGTGGGGAATGGACTATGGCTATTCCAGTTTGGCATTTTAACAACAACAATGCGTTCAAAGTCGAACTATTTTAGGCAGCCACACGGGAGACAAGAAATAATAAAATGTCATTTCTCTGCAGCTCCTTGTTGTAATTGCTCTAAATGCATTTGCACGCGAGTAACTCGACTCGGCCGCAACACAAGGTTTATGACGTGAGCTGAAGAATTGGAAACTGCATGAGATGTTAACAAAACTATCCTATATTGTTCTCTGATGATGATTATTATTTATAACTATTAGCAACTCTTCCACTACACAAACCCTCTCTGTTTTCCCACAGTATGGAGCTTAATAAAGATTTTCAATGAACGTAGTTTAGTGTCGAATATGCACTTTGATCAAGAAACTTTTGGCTTAAGATATTTTCATGACAATTCACACGTTGTTTTCGGCTTCAAACATGGTCACTTTTCCTTTGCATTTCTTCTCCATGCCTCTCATTGTTTCTTCCATGTTTGCAGGAGTATTGACATTGCGCATCAGGGGCAGACAATCAAGACGTTGTTAGTTCTGTCGGGACGAGGGTTCTGACTGGGGGCTACTATTGTGCGCCACGTACAAGTACACGCCCCATAGGTTCCTTGCCAGGAACCGTCTCCAACTACGCGCTCCGGAGTCTCCATTACGGAAATGTCCCGAGCTGCTCTGGCACTGTGCTGGCGTGGAGGGAAGCCACCGTCCGTGACCCGCTTTTCAACCAGGCAGTATGGCACTGTGTCCGTCATGCAACATTCAAGGTCGCCGAAGGCGAGTGAGAAATAATTCACGTCCTTCTGGTCCCAGGAAGAGTTTCTCCCAGGATGAGATGCGCGATAGAAGAAGTCCATTGTCAAGTGCTTTCTGCAGCATTACTCGATGACATGTAGATGACACACAGAGGTTGATAGATTTGCCGACAAATTGTTCACTTTCCCATTACCCGCGTTACATGGATAGGAATATATTGAAGTTGTATAGCCCCGACCTGTTGAAGTTTAATCCATCCCTCCATCTCACAGCGTCTTCATTTCCTCCTACATAATTTTTTTGAGTAGACACGTCTCCAGTAACTCAGTTACGTCACCAGAGCGGTAAACCATTGAGTATCGCTATACAACCTTGATGAGATAAATATATATATAAGTCAATGATGATCATCACCCACAAATGATAAACTCGCACGCCTTCTCCCGCTGTGGAAGGAGTGCCGTTGTGGACCATCTCAATATTTCCATCAGGTGCCGGCAGCTCCCTCTCAAACGAAGATGATTCACAGGCTTCTCCACAAGAGACAGTGACCATCCAGTGAAAATGCATTTCTTCATTTTAAAAAGGTGATCCCAAAAAACGTCCGTTCGGGGCTTCTTGCTCTCCAAGGAATTCCCCAAGTGTCATGGGAAATCCTCTAAGCACCCCGGGCCAACGCCGCTGCCATGTCCTTGCAGCTGTACAATGCCTACGTCAGGCGCCAGCTGCTCTTTGAGTGGGGGTTCTAGACTCGGCTAAGACTCGTCTCGTCAGCCTGTGCCAGCCTGCGCCGTCTACGTCTGATCCCCTCGTGGAGAGAGATGAGCTGCACGTGCTGTCTTCCGTTTCCAACGATTGATCACCGCACCGCCAAAATGCCACAACCTTCTAGGAAGATGATATCGTAAATTTTTCTCTTGGGGAATGTATTGATGCCGAATCTTCCAATTCCACGAATTATCCGTCTCGCGTCCTGAATCTCCTTCAGTGGATCAGGGAGTTTTTGCGCGTCATTTCGCATTTCCTTTTTCCGCGCACGTAGCGACGAGAGGTCCCCCACTAGGCGCATCCACGTCAGTATAAGCCGAGCAAGCCTCTCTCTCGCTCTCGCGGCCTGCTCCAGCGCAAATTGAGTGACGGGTCGTCTCTGGCTTTTTCTCTTTCCCTTTTTCCTCCTCGATCCCATCTTCCTAAAAACGCGCTTCCTGCCTGGGTCGATGGCAGCGCCATGAGAATGCCAAGTGCATCTTGGGCATGCTTCCGCCAGAACGGATCTGGCCATTTGGGGTCACGGCTTTCGTCGGAATGGAGACGCTGGCGAGAAAAAGGCTGATGGCCAGTTAAGCCTATTTTCCCATGCTGCTTTGCGTTGATGGAATGTCCTCAGTGCGTCGTGATGAAGACATTTGAACGCTGCTCTGTAGTGTTGCTTTGCGAGACAGGGGGAAACCTTTTTTGGATTGGATGCAGGAGCGAACTCTCTCTCTCTCTCTCTCTCTCTCTCTCTCTCTCTCTCTCTCTCTCTCTCTCTCTCTCTCTCTCTCTCTCTCTCTCTCTGTCTCCCCCTCCCTCTCTCTCTCTCTCTCTCTCTCTCTCTCTCTCTCTCTCTCTCTCTCTCTGTGTGTGTGTGTGTGTGTGTGTGTGTGTGTGTGTGTGCCTGCGCCTACCCTCCTCTCTCCGTTTCCTCAGTATAATTATGTATGCCTACGCTTGGGCAATGTTTTTAGCAGTTGCAGCCTTAGAAGTGTTTCCTCACGGCTGCGTGAAGAGAGGACGTGATTATCCAGGGCAAGGCAAGATGAGGAACGGTAAGATGCTGTAAAGTAAGGTAAAGTAGAGTAGCGTAAGGCAAAAAGAGAAACAGTAAGATGCTGCAGAGTATGGAAGGGTAAGGCAAGACAAGTAACAGTAAGATGTTGTAGAGTGAGTCAAAGTAGGGCAGGCTTAGACAGGGCAATTCAATGCTCAGTGAGATGGACGAATTGTGATGGAAACTCTACGCAACCTTGAACGTAAAATGAAACAGAAAAATAATGTTGACTCTTTGCGACGAAAAGCGTTTCCTCTACAGAGCATCTCCATATTTTCCACGGCCTTCTTTTCGTCAACGCAAGTTTCAAATATCCCCTTTCACTTGCAGCACGACAAAAACGGTACGAAATAATTGGATTCCTTTTTCCAGCACGGAAATCAATTTCAGCTGTTTGCTAGACAAAGCCATTTTCCTCGTCACAAGAAGCGGGGAAACGACTTCTTTGCAAAGAAAGCGAAACGAAGCAATCAGGAACAAAGGAGGTCGAGGACGCTCCAGGCCATTGTGGGACGGCTGAGGAGAAAACACCGCTCTATCAAGCTGGTAGGCGCGGAAGACCATCTCCGGCGATGCCAACAGCCTCCAGTGTTTGGACAACAAGAAGCCTTGGAAGCAGGGACGGGAGAGGAGACTGATGATGAAAATGCGTGACTAGGACGAAATGGCGAGCGTGGTGGGAGTCGAGTGGAGGCTGGGAGCAGGATATTGCGGGCGTACCGTGACCCCACTGGCGCCTCCTACAGCTCTCTCCCTGCTGCAGCCCAAGCTCATCAACCGCGCATTCCAAGGAATTCTCAATATGCTCTAACTCCTCTGGAATTATGTTGGACTGTGTAATTGATGTCATTTCTCCCCCTTTCGCTGGTTTTCTGCAGTCTGACTTATCACGTGCAAACCTCGTATCCACCCATCATAAATGTTGATCGTGAGTGGAGGGCTCTACATAGGAGTGCAACTTTAGTTTTTATAAGTGTCGTTTATTTCATTCCTTTCTATGCATTAATCATGGGTGAACAGTGTAATTACAGACAACAAACGTCCTTGATATTTCTAATGCATTCACAATTAAGGCAATATTTTTCACATTTCTCTGAGAATGCCTACCTGACACCAAATAAGTGGTTTTTCTCACTTTCCAGCCGGGTGCATCCATGAAAGACTTAGCTGCAACCTTTCAAAACGTTACTGTATATTGGCAATTAAAAATGTTTCTCAAGGGTCCTTGTCAAAGATTATTATGCTGAAAAGTCGCATTCCCAATAGTACTGACAACGAACTGCATCAGCTGCAGTTCTACAGCGAGACAGAGACTTGACTGCACTGTTCCAACTTCCAATAAGACGTACATTTGAAAGACTGAAATTAGTCAAACGTGTCTTTCGAAACAGACACGACTCGTGCACGAGAGACATGGACCATTACCATCACGCTGCTGAGTGGACTTTGCAGAGGACTTGAAGTAAAGCGAATAACCCATCCATCCTGATTTGACCTCATGTCTCCATTTCCACATATTCTCTCATCGTGTTTCTTTCTTCGTTTTATGTTTTCTGTATGTCACTCACTCAGGAAGACCTCTTGACAGGAGAAAACAAAACAAATGAGCCAACTAAGTCGCTCCCCCAGCAACCACCACCGCCACAGCCCAAAGTGTGTCGGGGGAATTAGATGGATAAAGAGTTCCGAAAAAGATACAGCAATCTACATCCCCGCTGAAACCCTTCACCGACTAATGATTACCTCCAGTGCAACCCGAGACGAAAAATAACGTATCGAATCGCGCTGGTCTGCCTACAATGAGTGCCTCCAACATGCAGCGGGGAAAGCCCCCTGTCAGGCAGGCAGGCAGGCAGGCAGGGAGTGAAAAGCAAAAAGGGGATGGCGTCAGATTGTGCGGGCTGAATCCCGATGGATTACCCAAACACGTGCACGGGGGATTTATCTGAAGCACGTGATGCAAGGCCGCAACACATGCCCTCCTACCGAGCGTTTCGCGACCGACGTACATCGCGTCATGCCCCAGAAGGCGGCAAAAGCGAATCCCTCACGTGGTCCACGGCGGAAGGTCTGCTCTTCATTACAGGTTTTGGATGCAGAGTTCTGGATCCGAGACACCCCGAGCTGCCCAGCACGGCTGCACAGCAGCAGGCAATCAGGAAGTAGAAAAAAACCTTTTGTGCTCCTGGGCGCAGCGGGAAAACTATGACTACTAATGAGATGAGCTGCCAGACCCAAGCCACCGGTGCATAGACGATGGGTCTATGGGCTTCCAGCTCACGTGGGATTGTCTAGACAGCACGTGGGAAGACCGATAGAAAATCCTGACTAGATCGAGAAGGTCGACTGATGGTGAGCCTGCATGTTGCTGAGGCCGTGACTTTTTCCCCTCTAAAGAAGACGACCTGCAGCGCTGGCAAAAAGGCAACCCAGAAGCACGTGTCCGGGCAACTCGTGAGCAGACAGCAACGAAGGCGACGAAATTATGGTCGAGCAATGCTCATAGCTGTACAATGTTGACAACCATTACTTTTTGCGTAAAAAAAGAGAACTTATAAAACCATCAAAAACTAGATTACATGCCTACGCAGCTCGTGGGAAAACAATAAACTCTCGACAAGATTGTGGCGGTCTTCTGATGGTCAGAGTCGCAGACTCTTGAGTGCTACGACATTTTGAAAACAGACTTAAGAGGACCACCTGAAAGGCTCGATCGCACATAAATGGTGACCTGGGGGTTTCAAGGGCAGTGCTGGTAAGTTCAGAACTTCATTTCCTGAGATGAAAGCTTTGTTATGTATCGTTAAGCCCTCCACATCCCAGCCCTCTAGCATCACGGCGGACAGTTGTGTGTGGACCATGAGAAAAATAAGTCCAGATTGCAAATACCCTTTGATCGTCATGACGTACGTGCATGTGGAGAACCTTATCGAATTAGTCAGCCATTAAACGTAGGCAGATGAAACAAAGACATTTAGATGGAGACAACACAGAAATCTTGTTTAAATGCGTGATGTTTCGACTTCTGTTGATTTGATATTTTGTCACCAAGTCAATAAAAATGTTCACAGAACTAAACAAAAACTGTCCAATCGGTCCCCTCCTGTGGCAGACGGGTTTTGTGTGGAAGATTTGTCTGAACATATCGAGCACAACGGACAGCACTGTGCCCACAACTTGCTTCAGTCAACTGGAAGTTGTCTGTTTGTGTTCAAATTATTATCCGAGGATTTAGCATATATACTCTCCTTTAACGAAACTGATATGAAAGACGTAAAACTGGAAAGTTTCCTGCAGACATATACACGGCAACATATTTTGAAATCTGGGGGGAAAATGTAGAGCCTTCAATAATAATAAGAATTATAATAATAATGTGTGGATTTATATAGCGCCTTACCATGAGTTAAGACATGCTCAAGGCGCATACATACACAACCATTACAATATACAACAACAGTCAATCACATAAAAGGTAACTTAATAAACTTAATAGCATAGGAGTCAGATATTCGCTTCAGGCATTCGACAAACTGATGTACAGCGACACCGCTTAACCATGAAACTGGGGAGAGGGGGAGGAGAGACAGGAGGGTGGTGGGGGCTTAGGCAAGCTAGTACAAAGAGAACAGTGAGGGGAGGAAGATGAAGAAACTTAGACAGGATTCGGGAACGGTTTCAAGAAGAGGTGAGTTTGAGAGCCGAGCGAAAGGTCGAGGAAGATGTAGAGTGACGAACAGAGGCGGGGAGGTCATTCCAGATAGAGGGAGCCTGATAAAAGAAAGAGCGTTCACCAAATTTTGCTTTAACTGGAGGGTCCTCCGGGAACCTGAGGATTCTTGTGTCTGCGGAAGAGCGTAGCTGTCTAGCGGGTGTGTAGGTGCGCATGGGTTTAGAGAGATATTGAGGAAGGGATTCAGCGAAGTAATGGTAGCAAAGACAGGCAATCTTGTATTGGACTCTAGCACTAATGGGCAACCAGTGGAGAGAGCGGAAGAGAGGAGTGAGATGATCTGACTTTTTTGACTTACAGATGAGTCGAGCTGCAGCATCTTGCACTCTTTGAAGGGTGCTATTTAAAACGCTGACATGCATTAAAACCTTCCAAATGAGAAAACTGCTCGAATATTAGTAAAACAGAGCAAAATGTTCCCCTGGCAGAATGTGCATCTCTAATCACAATACTTCACGGAAACTGGTAAAGATGCAGCTTTGAAATGAACGGTTACAACTAACAGCTTATAATTGAAGCAGAATGCAAATAAAGCACTCCTATAATCTGAGTGCAATATGAAAATCTTCGAAAACAAGCTTAGGCATTTAACGTTTCTACACAAAAGTTTGGAGAGCAATCATTTTTCTGTGACTTCCATGGATGCAGTTCGAGAGACACGAACATGAATTTTCTCTGTGTCTGGCCTCGTCCCCAGTAAGGCAGCAGGTCCTGCAACTCGCCGCTCTGCAAGGAGGAAGTCTCACACCGGGTCGCTTTTACCCCCAAGACATTAGGGCAAGAGGCTGGCAGCATGAGGAGGCAAAACCCACTTAGCGCGGCAAGCCAGCTGCCCCAGTTCGCTTTTTCTGCACCAGCCGTGGGCGATGACGTGGCTGTCTGCACGACCAGGAGGAAGGCGAGAAATCCTTGACAGCACACCACCAGACATGAGCGCACGGCACTCCTCTATGTAGATGGCTAATTTCACTGACACAGTCAAGCACTCACACTCGAAGATAATTTCACTGACACAGTCAAGCACTCACATTCAAGGGTAAATTCACTGACACAGTCAAGCAATCACACTCGAGGTTAAATTCACTGACAAAATCAAGCACTCACACTCGAAGGTAAATTCACTGACACAGTCAAGCACTCACACTCGAGGGTAAGTTCACTGACACAGTCAAGCACTCCCACTCGAGAGTAAGTTCACTGACAGTCAAGCAATCACACTTGAGGGTAAATTCACTGACACAGTCAAGCAATCACACTTGAAGCTAAATTCACGGACACAATCGAGCACTCACACTCGAGGATAAATTCACGGATGGTTAAACGTTTAAACGTGCCAACAAGAATGAAAGATAAGATATCCATGGGATCTTCCCAGTATCCATGTAGTATATTGTACAAGCACAGGCGTATGCACATAACAGAGAGACGGAAGGACAGCCAGCCTGCCAGATAAACATATAAACATTTAGACAAAACGTCAGCATTTTAAGTGAGTTTTTCTTTAAGAAATGAATAACGAGGCGTATATTTCTAGACACTCAAAACGGTGAATGCGCAGGGAGACATACCTTTGCTATCATATCAACATCACGGCAAAGGGAATCTGACCTGCCTCTTGATTTACGCTGACTGGAAAATAGACTAATTTTCGTATCAGTCATCTAATGGACCTGCCTAGCCTTCGCCGGTTTGTCAAATTTCACTCTTTTCTTGCCATCTATCACCGACAAACATCTCGCGATTGTCAGTCTTTCATCCGATAATGTGTTTGAACCTTTCATACGGAAACTTTTTTTTCTTGCATTTTCAACACGACGAAAAGAACTCATTGTCACTCAACCATGACCACTTCCCTTCACACGATGCTTCTGCACCAATCACAGGACAGCCAGTTACCAGCACTGGAGACAGGCAAGGTTACTTGGAGCACGGACAGACGGAAGTCGAGGTCAAAGGGCAAGGCAGCACTGGAGAGAGGCAAGGTTACTTGGAGCGTGGACAGACGGAAGTCGAGGTCAAAGGGCAAGGCAGCACTGGAGACAGGCAAGGTTACTTGGAGCACGGACAGACGGAAGTCGAGGTCAAAAGGCAAGGCAGCACTGGAGACAGGCAAGGTTACTTGGAGCATGGACAGACGGAAGTCGAGGTCAAAGGGCAAGGCAGCACTGGAGAGGGGCAAGGTTACTTGGAGCATGGACAGGCGGAAGTCGAGGTCAAAGGGCAAGGCAGCACTGGAGAGGGGCAAGGTTACTTGGAGCATGGACAGGCGGAAGTCGAGGTCAAAGGGCAAGGCAGCACGTGCAGCTCCGGTGCGAGTGAATCACGCCGCCAGGCCGAGGTGTAGGGAGCCTCTAGTGAATGACTGGAGCGGCGTGGAATGAGGTCAAAGTGCAAGGCAATCAATACTGGAGATGTTGCAGCTTCCCGACGGAGCAGAACCTCTTTCACAGCCCGCCTCTCCTGGCAGTCTGCAAGTCCGGGCTGCATGCTCCGCTGACCGCGGCTCTGGTGGCCCCACGCACTGCACGCAAGTCACGTGACTCGGGGTAGGCCTGTCCTGACGCAAAGTGTCATCGACATGTAGGTGTGTAAGTGTGTAGTCGTGTAGGTGTGTAAGTGTGTAGGTGTGTAAGTGTGTAGTCGTGGAGGTGTGTAAGTGTGTAGGCGTGTAGGTGTGTAAGTGTGTCAGTGTGTAGTCGTGTAGGTGTGTAAGAGTGTAGGCGTGTAGGTGTGTAAGCGTGTAGGTGTGTCAGTGTGTAGGTGAGTCAGTGTGTAGGTGTGTCAGTGTGTAGGTGTGTCAGTATGTAGGTATGTCAGTGTGTAGGCGTGTAGAACTGTAGGTGTGTGGGTGTGAAGGCATGTAGGTGTACATACGTGTTTGTTTTGTGACCCGGCCACGTCACCTTTGCAGTGTGGGTGGAACAGAGACTGCAAACTCGAAAAAAGGGAGACAGAGGAAGGAATAGAGCGCAGGAGGAAAAGGGGTGAGAGGAAGACATAGGAGTAGTGTAGAATGAGAGAGGAAATAAATGGGGCTATGTGGCCGAGTGGTTAGCGCGCTGGACCTACAGTCGCTTGCGGCCATTGGGTACGGCGTTGGAAGCTGCATCCTTGAGCAAGATGCTTAACTCGCATTGCTTCTCCCCACCCAGGAGTAAAACCGGGTACCTGTGAGGGCAGTGTTGGCAAACTGTAGTACGATTAACCCTTGTATGCGGCCAAGCGCCAGCATCGGATTGGAATACTCCCCAGGGAGCGGAGTTGGTGCTGGTACCTGACTGCGTGCGTCTTAAATGTCTGTCTCTATGTTTGTTGTGAGGTACCAGTGAGGATTGTTCAAGATGCCCAGTGATCAGGGGGTAAAGTGTAAAGCGGTTTGAGCACCGATCAATGGTGGAAAGTCGCTATATAAAATCACACCTTTACCTTTTTTTACCTTTTGAATGAATGAATGAATGAATTGAATGAATTGAAAGATGAACAATGAATGAATGAGGTTTTACGCGTATGTTATGAAGTGAATATAAAATAGATCAATGATACACACGTCGTTACAGACATTTGGCAAGCCTTGCATGAAGTCCTACGCGGTCACGTCGCTGCCAGAGCTGGACGCTGCAATCTACTATAAACACCGTTAATCCAGACATTTTACGCTTCACGGACCACCTTTCCACACGTACGGTCAGCCGCAGCAAATGTTGAGGCTGGGCAGTGTGTCGAGTGACCCGCCACCCCTTCACCTGCCGCCGGACTGCCGCCTCCCGCCCCGCCTACGGCCACCCGCGCGGAACTCAAACTCGCCCTACCCAAGTCCGTCACCGGACGGGAGGACGCGAGAATGGTTGGCTGCCCTCCGTCGCCACTGCAACGCTCGGGGATACACCGTCCCACAGTCCCCCACCCTGCTCCAGTCCCTGCTGGAAGGCACGGTCGCTGTCTGGCTGTCCACAATGCCTGACGTTACCTGTGCGGAGTATGACCGCCTGTCATGCGTTCAACTCACGATTTGGGCCGTACGCCTCCAGCCGAAGGACCCGGATGACGTCTTCCTGCACCTCTGCCAAGGAAAGCGTGAGTCCGTTGATGAGTACCTGCAGCGCGTACAGCACGCCGGCGCCCAACTGCACTAAACTGAGGCTGACATTCTTGACCATTTTGTAAAGGGGCTGAAATCGCATGCTATCTTACAGCAGCCTCCCGCTGTTTCCATGACACTCGAGGCTGCACGCGTTGCAGTCAGATGTGGCGGTCTCCCCCGAAACCGATGTTTCCTCTTCTGACATTTCGACTGCGCTCCAGACGGTCCAACAGCAAATTGCTGCGATTCAGTCCCGCCCCAGTGTGCGCACCAATCCTCTTCCCAGACCTCCAACGTTTTCCTGACAACACCCCCTCCCCCACAACTGGATTGCCCCCTGCACCGACTGTCGCCGCTGGACACACGCCACCCCTTTTCCCCCTGCCGGACTGTTCCCTGCTCCACCGGACACTGGATTTCCCCCCACCCCACCTGTTGCTGCTGGACAATCGCCGCTCCTACCCCGACTGTCGCCGATGTACACCCGACCACCCTTTCTCCTGCTGCCGGATTGCCTCCTGCCCCCAACCCTCTCTGGACCGGCCTCGACACCGCCTGCTGTAGCTGGACACCCGGCCACTCCCTCCCCTGCCGCCAGATTAACCTACCCATCCCTTCCTGCTGTCTGCTGGACACGCCTCAGCGCCCCTCCATGCCTTGCCATCTTTGCCTCACGTCGTCCTCCGCCTCATCTTCAACTTTGCTCAGTGACTTCTGTGCAAGAGCTACGACATTCCTTGATACTCTTCTCCGTCGGAATATTGCGTTTTGTGTAAACTGACACTCATGCAATGCTTCTGATGAGATTGCCTTGCATCTTGTTTCTTCCCATTTGGTAAGGCAAACCTTACATCCTCTACTGTCATTCTCCGTGCAAATGAGTGGGCGTTCTCTTTCCGTATAATATCACTGATGAGGCTGAGTCACTTTGCCTTGAAATATCTATGCTTGCAACTCCTGCTCATTCGGACATGATTAGCATGTAGCCGAGCTCTGGCCAACATGCACTGTCCTCTGACAAAGTCTTGCACGTGTCATGAATGCATCACTTTAGGGTTTTGTACAGCAACAAGAAACACTATGAGAACGCTTGAGGCCTAGCCATCTACCACTTAGCACTTGGCACTCTGCACGCCGGACTCTGCCTCTGTCCTTCCACCCTGGGGAGCTCGCCGCTCCTGTTGCCCCGGAAGTGCTCCACCTGGATGATTGATTATCCTTTGCCTTTGATTCGACATTTAACATCACGTCAAAGAACCAGAGAGTTCGTCGTGCTTGAGGAGAAGATAGACGATCACCATCGTCAACCATTCTCTTCATCTTCATTATCCTCTTGTAAAACGTTTGCACGGCCTGTCAGCCTTTGTGGGCTGTGTAGGGCCAATGATCACATCACCGGAACTGCTGTAGCTTGAGTAAGAACATGTCTCGTCACGCTTTCTCTAGCGACTCGTCCTTTACGAATAGGGAGACGTGGTGAGAGAGACGTGGTGAGAGAGACGTGGCGAGAGAGACGTGGCGAGAGAGACGTGGCGAGAGAGACGTGGTGAGAGAGACGTGGTGAGAGAGACGTGGTGAGAGAGACGTGGTGAGAGAGACGTGGTGAGAGAGACGTGGTGAGAGAGACGTGGCGAGAGAGACGTGGCGAGAGAGACGTGGTGAGAGAGACGTGGTGAGAGAGACGTGGTGAGAGAGACGTGGTGAGAGAGACGGGGTGAGAGAGACGTGGTGAGAGAGACGTGGTGAGAGAGACGTGGTGAGAGAGACGTGGTGAGAGAGAGGTGGTGAGAGAGACGTGGTGAGGGAGACGTGGTGAGAGAGACGTGGTGAGAGAGACGTGGTGAGAGAGACGTGGTGAGAGAGACGTGGTGAGAGAGACGTGGTGAGAGAGACGTGGTGAGAGAGACGTGGTGAGAGAGACGTGGTGAGAGAGACGTTGTGAGGGAGACGTGGTGAGGGAGACGTGGTGAGAGAGAGGTGGTGAGGGAGACGTGGTGAGAGAGACGTGGTGAGAGAGACGTAATGAGAGAGACGTGGTGAGAGAGACGTGGTGAGAGAGACGTGGTGAGAGAGACGTGGTGAGAGAGGGGGGAAACAGAGAAGGGAGGAGGGAAGAGTGGGTAGGAAGAAAGTGGGAGGAACGACAACGAGGAAAAGAGAGAAGGAAAAGGGAGGAGCGAGAGAGGAGCAGGGTGGAGGAAGAAGAAGAGGAAGAAGAGGAGGAGGAGGAGGAGGAGGAGGAGGAGGAGGAGGAGGAGGAGGAGGAGGAGGAGGAGGAGGAGGAGGAGGAGGAGGAGGAGGAGGAGGAGGAGGAGGAGGAGGAGGAGGAGGAGGAGAGGGTGGGGGTGGGGGTGGGGGAGGAAGCAAGAGAGAGAGAGAGAGAAAGAGAGAGAGAGAGAGAAAGATAGAGAGAAAGAAAGAAAGAGAGAGAGAGAGAGAGAGAGAGAGGGATGCAGAGAGAAGAAAGGGGGAAAAGGACAAGGACCAAAAGGACAGGAAAGGAGGAACTAAACAGAAAACTTTGGGAGACAAATATAAAGTTGGCGACATTCTGTGAAATGAAATATTGTCAACAACACCAAAAATAGGGGGTGGGGTGGGGGGGGGGGGGAGAATCTATTGGTTTGAACAAAGGAGAAACATATATGCAACAGAGAAGACGGTAAAAGAAATGAAAGAAAAGCGTAGATGAGAAATTGAAGAGACTGATAACTCGGATGTCCCTTCAAGCTCCCAGACGCTGTTAGAATGTGACTCGTACCCTACCCCCAGATCCTTCCCTACAGGATGTTGTCCAACCACCACTTCGCATGACAAACACGCGTTCCAGATGACTGACTGGCAGTTGTTTTCGTGTCTGACGAAATAGGAAAACAAGAGTTTGCCAGTCTGTATTCCTGTCGCTTTGCCGCCAGTAGCTGTGTTTCGTTGATTCCCGGTTTTTACAAGATGATAGG